>SNQJ01S0269783.1:0-11759 GCA_010110895.2 Picea sitchensis
GATTCAACTATTCATAGGGAGTAATTGGTGTTTTTTCATGGATACACAACTTACAAATATCTTGGAGGAACTTCTTACTTAAATAGAGTTTCTATAACACTTTTAAAGTATCCATAGTTTTTTTAAATTTTGTATTTCAATAACTTATTTATTTATATATCACTAGATTTATTTATTACTACTATTTAATCTAAATCTAGTTTCTATATAACACTTTTAAAGTATCTATAGTTTTTTTTGTTGTAAATTTTGTATTTCAATAATTTATTTATTTATATATCACTAGATTTATTTATTACTATTGTTTAATCTAAAATACTAAACATGGAATGAAAATGTGAAAAAGAACAAGAGGAATATAATGGCAATTAGAAATTATTCATAGATAAACTAATGTTAGATACTATCAAAATTTTACTATTTGAGTAATATTTTCATTTTTCTTTTATTAAAAATGAAATCTAGTTTAAGTCATGTTGAAATTTGTTCTCTATGATAGTGATTTTATAGCTTGACCCTCACGTCGTTAGGACAATAAATACAGTAACAGGGTGAATTTTTTTTTTTGTGTTGGAGTCAAATATGCTCACGTGTAGAAGTAACAACACATTTGACTCTAAGTCGCCACTCGAAAACCAACAAAGTGACCGCAGTGTTCATGTAAGAATTAAAAACTGCTGACAGTAACTATATGAGAATAAGACCATGGGCGGGTGCACAAGCATAAACATTTAGAACAGGTAAGCAATTTTGAGTAAAATTGCCTCCATGATCCTACCACGCAGGGTTAGGACCTCAAAATTTATAAGAGAAATGTTTTCAAGCCGGTTTTGTCGTCTTTAACCATTACCCAAGGTCTGAGGCTGGCGGTCCCAGGAACATGGATGTCTACATCCCTTAACCTAGCAGACCAACCAACCAATGACCCGGAGTCAAGTGCAGCATAGTAGGAAGAACATGCCTCCCTTACAGTAGCATGACAAGAGGACTCCAACACGAGAACTAAATTCAGCATCTTTTAAAGGAATCAACAGCCTTTTTTACTCGGGTGATAATTATGGTACGTAAGTCAACTATTGCACCACATAAATATTGTCAATAACAATAAAATTTGCAAAAACCCTCTCATGAAAAAATAGCAGCTTCCTTCTCTGTCACCCATTTTGGACCATGATTACGTAATCACCTTACGGATGTATGCTACAGCTTTAAAATTATAATGATCTTGACAAGATAGCTCAATTTTAATTTCCAGCAGGAGGAAGACATATGTTGCAATGTACAATTTAAATCAACCATACCATCACTTCCATAAGTGTCATCATAATTGGAGGTAACTTAGATCATCATAATTTTAAAGGCAATCTTAAATACTAAAATTTAACATATTCTTAATTTTAAATGGCAACCCTACTTGTACTAAACCTTAACATATTCACAAGTGGCATGAGCACTGGAGTAGCACTAGAACATCATAACTTTAAAAAGGGCAATCTTATAAATGCTAGAATTACGACAGACTTAAGGGCTGTAATTTGGAGGGACATCTCATTTATTAAATAAGACATTAATTCAATATCCATTAATTATGTTAATGTTTGTAATAATCATCATAATTAAAGGAACACTAAATTGGAGAATATCCATATGCATCCTATTCCAGCTGGTAATCTAAAAAGTGTTAAAATTTAAAGAGATAGTAAAATAAAAAGGCAGTGGGAAATGCCATGGTAATATTAATATTGATGTTGCCAATCATTCGGATAACCTTTATTTGAGGGAGTCACTATTGTGGAATTACCTTATAACTATTGGATATCAATGAATAACCAAATACATCATATTTAAACATGGCGATCTATAATCAAATAAAAATTAGGAATGATTATCGTTAATGGTAACCATTAATAAATAAGTCAATATAAGCAATGACATCTTAATTCTGGTAGCATCCTATTGGAATACAATATAACCTCCCCCTAAAAATGGCAAGTTACCATAATTAAATGACACTTTTAAGAAGGACACAATTCGAAACTGATAGAACAGCAATGTTATAATTGACGATAGAACTAACAATAATTAAAGGTCAACAGGGATGGGCTTCTCATTACAATAATCATTGTGAGGTAATCCTTCTAGCTGATCGCTCAGATTTAAGAACGGGTAATCATTACTGCTCTGGTTTAAAGGTCCAAATAACTGAAAGCTCTAAACGTTGCCAATCATTCGGATAACCTTTATTTGAGGGAGTCACTATTGTGGAATTACCTTATCTCTGTTGGATATCAATGAATAACCAAATACATCATATTTAAACATGGCGATCTATAATCAAATAAAAATTAGGAATGATTATCGTTAATGGTAACCATTAATAAATAAGTCAATATAAGCAATGACATCTTAATTCTGGTAGCATCCTATTGGAATACAATATAACCTCCCCCTAAAAATGGCAAGTTACCATAATTAAATGACACTTTTAAGAAGGACACAATTCGAGACTGATAAAAACAACAAAGTTAGAATTGACGTTAAAACTAACAATAATTAATAGTCAACAGGGATGGGCTTCTCATTACAATAATCATTGTGAGGTAATCCTTCTAGCTGATCGCTCAGATTTAAGAACGGGTAATCATTACTGCTCTGGTTTAAAGGTCCAAATAACCGAAAGCTCTAAACTGCCATTATATAAATTATGGTTCACATAAATCATTTATCATGCTAATAATCATTCCAGTTAAGTCTTTTTATCGATAATGCCCTACTTAATAATCTTTAAATCTCTTAATAATTTACCATTAAAAGTCAAGGCGCTTTAAGGTTCTTTAGGGCGCGTTCCAACAGTTGTTCCTCGAATAAGATCCGGGAGATTGCGGGCGTAAGGAAAAGTGGCTGTAATGGAAGAAGTCGGGCCAATTCGTGACTGCCAGCGTAGTTGGGTTTATTTTATTTTTACGAGCCCCTTTAAATAGAATTTCCAGACGCTGTCAGCAGCTTTTAAGGTGGGGACGAAAATCGAACGGTCAGAGCACGTAAGGATGAAGAGGTCAGCACGACTCTCGGGTCCCTGGCTGCAATTTAGGGTGCACGCTAACGCTGAACACAGGCAAAAATGAGGGCAGGAAATTGCCAGGGATATGACACCCCGGGAGAGAACGCGCAGAGGTCATAAGCATGAGCCAATAAACAATTTACCCAGCAACGACCTGTAAAAGTTAACTTATTCCCAACTCACAACCAAAACGCACTCCATGCCCTCAACCGCAACCAAATCGCAACAGTAAAGAGCACGCCCAACCAAATCGCAACCAATCACAAACCAAATGCAACAGTAATTCCTTAAAAGTGCAACTAAATCGGCGACACAGTCATACAAGAATCAATTTATTAAACGCACCCAGATTTGCAATAAATCTCGGAACAGGTATCGAGATTAATCAACGCAGAGCAATAGAGAAAAACGGAGGGAAAGATGCTCGGTCTGGAAGAGCACTCGCAAACGCAGCCCCAACCTTTAACAAGGAAAAGGCAAATGCACCGCAAACGCAGACCCCAACGCAAACCATTGAACCCTTAAAAACGCCCAACAACAACGCACAATATACAGAAAGCCGCACACAGCATTGAAACCCAATAACACCGAACAAGACGCACACAACAATTCAAGAAATACGCCCCCAGTGCATCAAGGAACGCCTTGTACAATCAAATTGGCCACCCAAAACAAAAACCCCAACACTACTACCCGTTGTCAAATAAAAACGCCCAATGTATAAACAAATAACTTTCAAGCGAAAACAATAACACTGTAATTGTCCAATTAATCCTAAAAACTATCCGCGCAGGACATATCAAGAACTTTCAATGAAGGAAAAATGTTCAAGTTAATCACGAATTGAACAGTTTAACAAGACGCTAAATTCGGTAGTTAGATAAATAATACGTTTCAACTTACAACTGTAAAAATTTCCAACACAAGAGTCATATCCCATTTTATGAACATTTAAAAGCTGGTGTAACTGGTTAAATTCGTCAATTCTTACGGCTATCAATCGATTAAGGGAAGACCCCTAACTTCCCTCCGAAATGTAGTCCAAACTCTACAGTTCGCTCAGGATGAGATCTCGAAGGTATAATGCAGTTTTTTTTTTTGTGTTTCCTTTTTTTCAAAAGAATTGAATACAGTGGCAAGAATGATATAAAATACTGTGTGTAAAATTTCCGCTACCCATCATTCCATTTTATATAAATTACAGCAAATTAAACCCTCATCCGTTGCTACATTAACTACTACTATTAATCATAACGCATAAAACCAGCGGAGGAAACCTTCCACAGCTGTTACATTTTCATTTATTTACTGATGCGGGAGTGATAAAAACAGTCAGTCCAACGCGAACTAAACCAACAATAAGATAAATAGTTTCTACTCTATACACACGCCGAATCTAAGTCATCAATCCTACAACATTCAAGCATTCAACAAGAAGCGTATCGTGGCCTGCTCGCCTGCTACAAGTGTTGTCCACGCGCTCTGTGCAATCCCGCTCTCCATGCCGTGTCTCGCTCGCCGACCGTAGAAGGCTCACTGGTACCTCCCAGCCAAACGCTAGGGGTACTCTGCTTCCCCTTTAGCCCCCCGAGCCGCAAAGGGGCCACACAAGAACCAGAAATCACAATAGCGTCTCAGCTCGCCTCAACGGCTGAGCTACCACTCCAACAAGCTGAGCTTACACCCAACTCCTCACAAGAAAATCCGTCAAACCACAATTCGACGGCGTAATGTTACGCTAACCGTTCCTCCCCTTCTTCCTTCCTTTCCCTTTCATTTATAGCCAAATGAGACCCACCTACTTTCCTGATTATTAAAATTTATTTTTAATGATAAATCCTCCAATCAATCTCCGTTGTCCAAGTGTCACTCATCCCTAGGGTTCTCCAATAATTAACTTATGTTTATTAATTAAAAAACTAATTTCCCTCACACCCCCAAAATTGCTCCTTAAATTTCTCCTAGGGTTCCTAGATCCCCTCTCCTGCTTTTATTCACTTTCCTAAAATGAAGTTTCTGAAATGTATTAGTTACTTAAATGCTGATTCCCCTTTTGCTTTTTCCCTATGACTCCTACTTTCCAATTTTTTTTTTTTTAGTTTCCTTATTTTATTTTATTTTTATTTTTATTTTCCCTTTTCTTTCTCTCCTTTTCTGTTTCCATTATTTATTATTATTTCCCTTTTTGTTAAACCCCCAAATGATAAAAGCACTTAACATTCTTTTCAATATATAGAGACAAACATTTTATTTTATTAATTAATTAATTATTTATTTATTTATTTAAATCCTAGTTTTTAATACTCCCCTCTTTAAAATTTAAGTCTCTTTTATAATTTTAAGCGCCCGCGGGTTTCGCTTAAATTAATTCCCTCATTACTTTTACCCCCATTAACGTTTTAGAAGACTTTAATTAACTCCTAGGTGGGTGTTAGTTTTAAGCCCTAAGGTTCACTTTTGGAGGATATTTTCTTAGATTCAATCAAAATTTATCTAGAGAGATGTTTTAATCTAGGTTTGATTTGAGCAGGGAGACAAATTAGTGGAGATGCGTTTAGGAATTTGCTCGGTGCTAAGGTCGGGGGTCATCTAGGCCATCTCATCATCATCCTCAAGCGTGCCCTTGGGGCCTCTCACAGGTACTCCCAAAGGGTGCCACTTTCATGTGATTATTTCTGTCGAGGCGGCGTGCCGCCCGGGGCCCTGCGTGCTCAAGAAGGTGCCTTTCCGGCGGCTTGGATTCTTCTTGGCGGCGTGCAGCCGGGGATGCCTCGTGCTCGAGGTGCCACTCGGCAATGGTTAACAGTAGACTCTACCAACCTGGAATTGACACTCTGCCCGGAGTGAATCTTAATGGGGAGACTAAGGGGCTCCTGGGAATAAGGTCCCCGCCTTATTCCTTAGAAGCACTTAATCTCCCACAAGTTCACCTAGCAGTCTGCCCTCACGGCATCGTGGATCGTCCCGAACTAGGTAATCGTTAACCTCACAGTTGAGCCATGGCAGAGTGCTAGTAGAGTGCGTAAGCGGAAACCTGTCCACACCTCTCCTCAATCTCTCTGGAACTCATATGTGGACCCTTTACTCCGCGTATGTGTGATTCGGTCTGACAAGCTATAAATTATTTTGCATCATCGACCATCGTAATAGGATCATATCAACAACATATCATGTAATCAATAGTAACCATCATCAATGAAACAATATCATCATGATAAGAACAACTCAAATACCCCACTCCACGACTCAATCCGGAGTCCAAGGAAACTTCTATGATGCCTCTGCATCCTCAACGAATTGGAGCATACCTTTTCGAAAGAAGGTCGTACTTGTCTACACCAAGGTAGTAAAACATCTGTCATATAACTCAATGCATCATAATGAAAGTTTTATCGTCTTAAATCGGATCCTTTAGAGGCCAAGTGTCCTCAAAGATAAGTTTGGTAAGTGCGCCCGAGGCAGATGTTACATGAGATTTTATAGTAGACAACCATAGTTTCTTCTCTATATAAAACAAATCATGACTATCTTATTTAAATATGTGAAGAAAATTTATTTTGAAAATTTTCCTCCAGCAAATATATTATATTATATTTAAATGATATTTATTATATACAAATACAAGAAGTTTCTATTTTCAAAAGTGCTTATACAATGTCGTTTTTGATTTATAAATTAACATTTTAGAGAGTTTCTTGTGTATAAATTAACATTTTTGGGTTTCTTACATGTATCATGAGAATTTTGTTTTGCATTGCATTTTGACTTTACTTTTATAGGGGACACATCATCCCTGATGTAGGCTTCCCTCATCTCCCATAACCTCTAATCATAATGAGATCTCATATAAGTGTTGTGGTTATAGGAGATTAGATTCCTCACTAAAGATATATAGCATCCTACATGGATTTTGAACTCTAGTCCACAATAACATAGATTTCAACAAGTATGTACAGTGTACAAAAATATTGTCCCTTTACTACCATATTGATAAATATGCAGATTGACAAAATCACTAGATATCTAGATAAAGTTAACTACAATTCTTTTACACTAGATTTTTTGTTCACTATATCTTTCAAGTTTTGATTTGTATTACATTTCATGTTTAATCTATTCACTATGAATAGAATCATTATCCATAAAACCTTACTTATAAGAATGCTCAAATAAAATGTAATTATAAGGGGACATGATCTTAAACTCTAGTCCATAGTAGATATAAATTTCAACAAGCAGTTACCAAAATAGTTACCCATTATTACTATACCAATGAATATTCACATTAAAAATCGGTATAGGTATGTGATGAGAAAGGAAAAAGTGATGTTCACTTATAGTTTAGAGAGGAGAGTGATGAGAAAGGAAGAGGCAAAGTTCGCATATAGTTCATAGATGAGTGTGGCCAGGAGTGATTGAGGAATTTGAATTGATGCGTATACATCTAATACTATCATTTATTAAGTGAAATATTTAGGAAAATAGGGAAAAGAGGTATTTCACACATATATTTCCATTGCATCAATGGTTATCTCTCCCCTCAGGTGATGGGGGATGCTTATGAAGACTCTTGTGAGTACAACTCATGCAAATGTTGGACTGATTGTTGGGCGATCCCTCTGTGTAGTGCAATAGTATGCATTTCTCCTATGCCCTAGCACAACCACTGATCCCCTATGACCATTATGTATGTGACCCTCCTCTACCATTTTGTATGTAACGCTTCCCCCCTTGGCTTACATGACTGTCTTCCCACTATGGCATAAGCATACATTTCCCTACAGGAATGGTTCTCTCTCCCTTGAAGTAAAGGGTGACGCTTGACTGGACTTCCTTGAGTACAATTCATGCTCCTTCATGGCTACATTTGGAAAACTTGGACTGATTGTTAGCCTGAAGATGGGCGATTCCTTTTGATTCCCCATTGATGGGCCAGATGATTGCAATACCTTATTTATCTTTATAAAGTCTCATGGAAAGAGTATATAATAGGAAGACAGGGGTTTGTGCTCCGTCCACATAAGGTGAATAAAATTATTTCCTCAAATCTCTTTGATAGTTACATTTTTAGCATCCAAAGGCAACAAGATCAGGTCAAGAAACAATGAACCAAATTTCCTTGAATTTCTTTGAAAGTAGACAATGAGAGAATGCTCAATAGTATTTTATGTTTCCAATAGTTGGGGGTTCTTTTTCATCTTTGGGAAGGTCAACAAAGCCATGATTTTGGCCTCACGTGGGTGTGATTCTTTTTTTTTTGAATCTTCCTTCTTCCATTGGACGGAGTGAGGTGAGTTATGTATCAAAAGTTTCCAAAACTGTGGCGTGTTTTCCTTTGAATTTAAAGCGAATTATTACTTTCAGAAACATGGATTATATCCAGTAAGTAATTACTGTGGCATTTGATATTCTTCTTGTGACAATTGTAGCATTATTTCAACAATGCTTTTGTTATCTTTTCTTGTGACAATTATAGAATCTATTTCAATAACGTTTTTGTTAGCTTCTTTCTAGTTTTTGAATGGTATGAACATAGTTTTTGTGATACATTAGGGGAAATACAATTGTTTGTTATCTGTATAAAAATAGATCTAATCAATACAATTGTTGGTCAATCAAAAAATCCAAGCATTAAAATGACATTGAATAAAAATTGGAAGCATATTCCCTTACACCCTATCTTCCTCTGGAAAACCCAGACATCATTAATTTTATAATGACTCATAGGGATGTTCCTTAAAATGTACCAATTTAGATTTGACCATAGTAAAGATTGCCAAGAAGCATTATCCAAAATAATACGAGGATAATAAGCAGGTGCTCTAGTAAAATGGGATAATAGTAATCCCAACAATACCAAAGTGGGTGAAGGGAATGCCAAAAGAGTCAATATGCATACAAGAGGAATAGAAGCTTCATAAGAATTAAAGCTCGTGAAATTTGCATCAAAGGAAAGTATCATGCACTGCATCAACTAAAATCAACAAACTGAAGAGAAAGATGTGAATCAAAGATTGAGAAAAAGACGTCAAATGTATACATGTAGGTCCAAACCAACTAAATCATCTTTGAAATATATAAACACCTTAGTCATAGGTGACTGAGGGCTTGCACTTTGGGTTTGAGGGTTGGAGAGTGAACATTTCCATGGGGCATCGATTGAGCTATAGGACTTGAATGTGATTGCATTTCTTTTTAAACAACTTATGTGACCCTAGAAGAGTTTTAGACTGGGACTTAGATTCTGGGCGATCAATTGTTTAGGGGAGTTGTTTAAGGATTCTTAAGGTGTTACTGTCTTAGAGACATCTACGTTCATTTCTTGATCATCATCATGTGCCCTTGGGATGCACCGCGTGCTCCAAAGTGCCACTCTCCCAACTTAAGTTTCTTTTGCTTATGACGTGCCCTTCCAAGATGCACCACATTGCTCCAAAGGAGGTGCCACTCTGTGACTTGTGTTTCCTTGGCGGCGTGCCCGCCGGGTCACCACGTGCTCCAAAGGTGCCCTTTCGCCGACTTGACTGATTGAGCAGACATCTATAGCCTGGAGTCAACACTTACCCGGGTGAACTTGGCAGGACTAGCTAAGGGCTCTGAGAATGAGCCCCACCGCCTTATTCCACACCTGGAATCATCGTGGCGGTGTCCGCGGTCGCCCCCTCACGCGGCATCATGGGTCCTCGGAGTAGGTAATCATTAACCTATAGTTTAGACCATAGTAGGAGTGCGCTGGTAGGCTGTGGCGGGGCTGTTGCCACACCTCTCCCTCAGCCTCTCTCCCGTCGTGTGGCCCCTTTACTCATATGTGATTCAGTGCGGCGAAGCTATAGTATTTTGCATCATCAGCCTTGTCGTGTAAGAACATGCTCAACATCAATCATCCAAATCAATGAAATATCACAATAAATAAATCAACCCAATAGCACACACTCACGAATCAATCCGAGTCCGCAGAGTTCCAGATACTCTGCATCCTCAGGTCAAGACCACACTCAATAAAACTTAGTCGAAAGAGCACATCTCACGTCAAAGGCGACATCATGTCGTTTATCTTAACACATCATAATCAAGGATAAATGTTTAACATCGCAAAGAGTCCAGGATCACTTAGAGCAGAAGTGTCCTCAAAATAGATTTTCTCGATGCGCTTGAAGCGGGAATGTTCTGAGATGTACCCGACATGAGTCGGATGTATTTTCTTATTTAGGTTCAGTTGTTTCATAATTTTTCCTTTGGATATCTATAGTTTTTTAAGCCAATGACAATTGGTTAAATTAGAATATCTCAATGGGCCTTTTGAACCTCCTTTAATTAGCGAGCAACCTCCTTTATACTCATCCATTGTGAGCTTGGAATACACTTTTTATTAGAAAGCATTTTATAACGTGATATATATATATATATATATATATATATATATATATATATATATATACACACATAATTTTAATATGATAATTGTCTAATACACAATGTTCCTTGCGATAATGCACCTCTTGAGGGTGTGCAACACAACGATGTTTCTCACCTTCTTTCTTTGCACCACAAAGAATACTTCGTCCAGGCTGGCCGATAACCTAGAACGGAGTACGTGTATGATCTATGTGAGGATGTGACTTGCCAAACTAAGGAAAGGGGCAAGACCTTGTCTAGAATTGAAGGGGTTCGACTAAGTGAGAAGGATAGGTTGAGACTGTAGTGGGTGGCTCAACAAGACCAAGAGGATTTGGACAAGATGACAATGAGACAGAGAAAAAAATGTTTGTCGGATGTTGGGACATGCATTCTTTAGCGACGAGCATAATAGTTGGATAGATGTATTTACTTACCTAGGATCAGTTGTTTCATAATTTTCCTTTGGATATCTATATTTTTTTAAGCCAATGACAATTGGTTAAATTAGAATATCTCAATGGGCCTTTTGAAGCTCCTTTAATTAGCGAGCAACCTCCTTTACACTGATCCATTGTGAGCTTCGAATACACTTTTTTTATTAATAAAAACATTTCAAACTATTTTTGATATATATATATATATACACACATAATTTTAATATGATAATTGTCATGTCCCCACAATGTGCCTTGCGATAATGCACCTCTTGAGGTCGTGCGACACAACGATGTTTCTCACCTTCTTTCTTGGAACCACAAAGAATACTTCGTCCGGGCTGGCCGATAACCTAGAACGAAGTACGTGTTTGATCTATGTGAGGATGTGACTTGCGAAACTCAGGAAAGGGGCAAGACCTTGTCTAGAATCGAAGGGGTTCGACTAAGTGAGAAGAATAGGTTGAGACTGTAGTGGGTGACAACAAGACCAAGAGGATTTGGACAGGATGAAGATGAGACAAACAAAAAAATGTTTGTCGGATGTTGAGACATGCATTCTTTAGCGACGAACGCAATACTTGGATTGATCACCCAAGCAATTTTAAAATTGAGAGGATCCAATGTACATGACACACAAACAACAGAGTCGAAGTATCGAAACCATCATGGTTCAAGAGAATCCAACACTCGGGCACACTTTGAAGAACTTCCTAAGGAGAGTTTCCTTGATGACAATAGTTGAGGGGACAACAATCCTTGAGAGGTGATGAGATCCAAAGATGGGGAAAATACGCCATAGAGATCAACAGATGTTGTTGGGGATGACAAAAATTTGGAGTGGGGGAGGATGTAGGGTATCCTAT
>SNQJ01S0269784.1:0-11759 GCA_010110895.2 Picea sitchensis
TGCTCTCCATACTTGCTTAGAGTATGAAGAACGACTTGAAAGAGTTGGTCTTCCCTAGGGAGAATCAGTTAGACAAACATACATGTCTGCTCTCTTACAGCTAGTACAAGATATGAACAATCGTATGATAGCATTTGAGTGGAAGGGTATTGTTTTCCCTCTCACCCCTGGAGCTTCATCCTCTTCTGGACCCCCTTTTAGAAATCTGGTTGAAAAAAAATTTCAGCCTAAAGCTATCCTGCCTCGGAGTTGGTGTAACTTTTGTAAGGAGAACCACGAAGAAACCACATGTGAGGTAAAGAAGAGTGTTAGAGATAAGATATTTGGTAATATACCAGAAGCTACTATCATTGTCCTAGACTTTGCGGAGCCAGAGGATGTCATGGTTATTAATACTAGGAACAAATCCTATGCTTGCAAGGGTAAACTTGACCCTCCTCTCAGTTCTTCTAGCCCGAGCTCGTCCTCAACCGCTACTATGCCTCAGGTTCCTAAAATTCTTGAGAGTCAAAGAATCACTCCCCCTCTTCCCTCTTCCAAATACAATATCTTGAATAAATTGGCCAACATCAAAGAAGATGCAACCCTCCTAGACATGGTTGTCGACCTTGAACAACAGATGCATCTGAAACAATTCATGGAAGGAAAAGCTTCCATTGTAGCTAATATTTCAGAAGAGGTAGACGAAGAGGATTCTTCTGTAAATAAAGTTGGTGTACAAAACTTTAGATACCCTGTAAAAAATACCCCTTTTTATATTTCTATAAAGATCATGGATAATATTGCCCATTGTTGCCTCATCGATAGTGGTTCATGCCCAAGTGTGATGTCAAAGATTATTATGGAAGAGATAGGCTTGTCTTGTACAAATGAAAACACCAGAAGCATGCTCTCTTATTATAGTCTACAACAAACAACCATAGGTGAGATTAAGGATGCGACCTTGGTTTTATGCACTCATCCCGAGATAAGGACAACCCTCAACATTTAGGTGGTTGATATGCCTATAAGAAATTACTCAATTATCTTGGGGAAAGATTGGAAAGCCTTAAGAGGTGGATACCTCTCACTCGATAGGACACATTTATCCATTCCTTGGAATGGTAAGAATATTATAGTCCTTAGAGAGGGAAGAATTTCACCCTACATAGAGAGTGTTCCACAATCTAGCATAAAGTACATCGAAGAAGACCTAGGAGTATATTCCATATTTTTTGAAGAGGATAATATTACCTTGGAAAGAACTGATTTAGATGATGATTTATGGCATATGAACTTTGATGGTTCACACTCTAATGAATGTAACGAGGCTGGTATTATCTTGGTTTCCCCTGCAGGAAAAATCCATAATCTGTCATATACGTTGGAGATTTCTTGTACAAACAATGCCACTGAATTCGAAGCTTTATTATTAGGCATTGAGAATGTCCTTAATCTTGGTTGTGGTCACCGTTCAGTTTTCAGAAATTATGAGCTTGTTGTGAACCTGATACATAAGACATGCTCCCCTAGCAACAAGATGATGGAACGATACTCCCAAACTGTTTGGGCACTTGTCTTGAACCTTCTTTCCTTCAACATCACTCATGTTAAGAAGGAGTTGAATTCAATGGCTGATCAATTAGTTGTATTTGCAGCCTCTCCTAATCAACAACTCTTGCCTCACATGCTTGATTGTGATTTTAAATCTCTACATTGTCCATACATTCCTGAAAAGGAAGGATCTTGGAAGGCTATCCCGAACGATGAGAGCATTTGTGTTGTCATTCAAAATTAACCTCTTAATCCCATGGAGATTATATCCATAGAAAATAATGGGATTCCTAAGGGATTGATTCCTCTTGAGAGTTCATTTTCATTGAGTGTTGTAGGAAATAAAGAAAAACAAAAAGAAGAGGAGTTACGAAAGAAGGTGGTTGAAACCATCCTCCTAGACATTAGGACACTTGAATATTCAACAAATGTTAAAACAAGTGTCCAATGTTATGATAAAGAAGAGATGGGGTCCACCGGGCTACTCAGTGAATCTCAAAAGGTTTTTGCTTGGTCTTATGAGGATTTTCGTGGTTCTGATCCTAGACTTGTTCAACATATTATGAAACTATCTAGGCAAAAGCAAGAACTTGTTAACTCTGCACTAGAAGCACCCTTTCGAAGGGAGTTGAGAAATTTCTTAAGGGTTGGAATGTTTTTTTCAGTCCACCCTGAGTGGGTTTCAAATTGGGAACCATCCTCGAGAACCACTGATAATATTAGAACCTATTCTAGTCTTTTAACTTTCAGGAAACAATTATGAGAAATCCCTTCCCTCCTCTCAATATGGGAATATTTTTGCAACAGATTGTAGAGTCATAGTTAAGGCCCTTACTTGACATTTTGTTTGGTTATAAGAGAATCAAAGTAAAAAGGGTAAATGTTCACAAAACCACTTTTATTAATAATTACGATACTATGACTTACAAATCGCTTCCTTCTGGTTTACTTGATGCAAGTACCGCCTTTAAAAGGCCTATACACACAACTTTCAATGAATTGGTCAGTCTCCATGCTTATCTTGATGATTTAATCATGTGTATCAAAGGGATGATAATTATATCAGAATTTCAGGTGTTGGGTCCTTTCCAAATTACTTTTGTCTTGGACACTAATTCATACATTCTAGGGGAATTACAGACACAATTGTTCTCCTAAAACACTAACAGTCCTCGCTTGAAGTATTGCGAGGGGCCAGCGTGAAAAGTTCTAATGTTGATTGTTTTTCTGTATACAAGTAGCCTACCTCTGTTTCAATTTTTGTGCTTATTTTCTAGGCTTACATTACTTTGATTTCTGCCTTCTAAGTTAAGTTTTCTTTATTTTTTGTGTTCATTTATGTCTTCATTCTTGTTGTTTTAGTTTCTACAACTTTACTTTCGTCATGATTTTGTTTCCTATTTTCTTTGGTTAATTCGGTCAAATAGGATGTTNTGATTTCTGCCTTCTAAGTTAAGTTTTCTTTATTTTTTGTGTTCATTTATGTCTTCATTCTTGTTGTTTTAGTTTCTACAACTTTACTTTCGTCATGATTTTGTTTCCTATTTTCTTTGGTTAATTCGGTCAAATAGGATGTTGGATCAATTCTGCCATAGTGACACTCCTGCAAAGCATTTTCAACCAATGACCACCAAGCTTACACAAATTTTATGATGTCTCCTCTGAAGGGCCCTTGAAATTGTTACATATTTCCACTATTGTCTTATAAGAAATTGGTTATTTCCCGCTTCTTCTTGCCATTTTTTCATCCATTGAGATCTTGAGAGAAAGTCTATAAGTTTTCCTCCTTGAAAGTTAAGATCATATTCCAGTTAAATGATTATGCATATAGTGGTAAAATCCCCCCATACTTAACACTTTTCATCAATTATTCCCAAATTCCCGGTCATATTTCCATTAAATCCGCTCACCTACCACTGTTGCATAATTATTCTAGTTATGTCTTCTAAAACCATTGTTCTTGATCTGTGAAACCATGAGTTCTGAGTTCTAAATCTATTGGACACAAATTTTCCCGTGGAGTCGCCAGTTTGTTGACAATTAAAATTGTCAACGAAGTTTTGCCCGCAAAGTGTTACTAAAGCCTATTATTATAAAAGCTAAATAATACTAGTAGGTGGGACCCCCTTGAACTATTGAAGATCAGATTTGTTCATTTTGATGTTGTGGTGATGTGTGATAGGGATTACATGGTTGATGAGATCTTTAGTTATTGGCTATGGTTTAAGTTTATGAAATATTGATTCCTTATGTTTTTTTTTTTATAAGTAAGATTTGTATAAAAGTCTGTGAAAATCCAGGAGTACACATAATTTGCATGGTTTCAAGCTGTAAACATTGAGCTACACCGAGGGGAAACCAACTCAACCAGCCGAACCGGTTCATAACTGAAGTCTTAGACTGCTACTAACGCAAAGAAAGTTCAAAATTATAGCCCCTAACGATGGTCATTACAACTGTGCAGAGTGTAGACCATGATAACCATAAACAAAACAAAACAATGCCAAAAGGTGGTCATGCAGAAAACAAGGTGTCAAACACATCACCTGTGTGGGATGTAGTGTGGCCAGGAAGAAAGTGTTGAATGTTAGGTCCCCGGGGGGAGGCGACTCCTCCTCGAGTGGTGTCCCATCCAGTTGCATGGCGTCCTCCAGCTATGGTGACACGTTCTTCTCCTTCTGTCCATCCTCCTTATGGACCTCCTCCTTCTGGACCGACTTCGGTCAGGATGGAATCCCTTGCTCCTTATGGTCTGGCTCGATGTGGACCAAAGTTCCTGGCGGTGCCAACACTGGTGCCAAATTTTTCGCTACATGGGCTGTAGTTGCTTGGGATGCCTCTGCTGGGAAGTAGGGATCACCCTACATTGTGGAGAGAAATTGTAGGAGTTGTGAGGCTTTTTTGTCCAGGGTCTCTAGGTGGAACCAAAGGTCATCCATATCCTGTCGTAAGTAGAAAACCAGGGCATACAACAGTGCGAGGCCTGATTTCCATTCTCAATCTAGGTCTGATTTGGAGTCGACTTGAGAGTGGGGTTGTTGGCATGAGTTTTGACTCGCCTGTAGCGACTGTGAGGCCGGAGAGTTGGGAGGAACCAAAGGGCCTGGGACTGAAGTCGAGGTTGAATTTCCTGAAGGTCCCGGGTTGTAATACAGTGAGACCATTGAGCATTCCAACCCCTCCATTCTATTGGCAAGGGACGCGCTGAGGGGCGTGAGAGAAGCAGGAGTTTGGGTCGACTGTTCCAGGGAGGATGACAAGGTCGACGATGGGGAGGAGGATGAGAGGGAGGGCACAGGCGGGGTGCAGGGGACCAAACGGGGTTGTTTTGGGTGCCAGGTCGACCCGCGTTTAGACTTCCCTCAGAGTCGGGCATCTCCGAGACATAGAGGGAGCGAAAGTGAGCCAGGAACATACCATGAAAAAACAAAAGCAGAGCAGGGAAATGTTGGGCAGGAGGCCAAGATCTTAGAAAGACAACCAGGAAGGAATGAGCCATCCAGAGCTGCTGAAGCCATTCAAATAGGCCAGGGTGCTAGTGAAGTGCCATAAATAATCGCACGCGCAAGGTAAAGGTCGAAGCAAGGTGAACGTCCTTCGAGAGGATGGGAATAAAGATAAGGGCACACTAAGAGTAATGGCGCCTTGGTTTGAACAATATGAACTTAATGGCATGGGGCAGGTGGGGGGGAGTGGCATGCGGTCGTCAAATGGTCGACACCATGGAGGATCTCTCCTGGCTTCTCCTCTCGACGCGTGTGATCCACTAACACTCCATCCAGGGGATATTGATTCCTTATGTTACCACAACCTATGCTATTCATTAATATCATTGCTACTTTTTCTTATTGCACCTGCACAATAAACATGTTAGTGAAATTACATGAATGGTCGTTTTGAGAAAGGCAAAAATACTATAACAAATGCAAAGAAAAGGGATCTAATTCTACAATACTGGATGAAAACAATTCGAAGGAAATAAGAAACAATTGCAAAGGGGAAGAATTTAAAGCTATCCTATAAACTATACTACATGCATGAAAGACTTCACGATTATTGTTAAATCCTAGCTAGCAAGTAAATGGATATGCAATTTTGATTGAGTTATATGGTTAATACGCATATGGTATGAAATGTTGGTGGCACATTTGGCAAGGTAATAGTGCCAACGGTTATGTGAATTGTTGAATTATATGGAACTTGGACGAATTATGTTATGGAATAAGTTAGAAAGGTAATATGGTCACGCTATTGGCGATGGTCTGAATACATGGGTTGATTGATGGTGTTCATGAAGAACTCGTTGGCATGTACTGATGAATTAATGCATTTTATGTGGAGGCAACGTGAATTTATTGCATGTCACCTTTACTCCTCCCGTTAGCCACCACCCTAATCGAGCTATTGTTCGATCTTGCTCATGTGGTTATGCTCTGAACTCTTGGCAAAGAGAAACCGCTCGACCAACTCGCGTTTTAAGGAATTCGATTACAGGTATGTTCTTTTTTTGGCCATTCGTGACTCTTCTCTGGTTATCAAATGATTACTAGATCAGGTGTATTGGTTTGTGTTTTCCTAAGTGTTGCAACTGTATGAAATTGTGTTCTTGGAATGAAGAGTGGATGGTTCTTCCTGCAATAATTTTGAATTCATAGAAGTTATTGGTCTTCCTGGGTGTTAGCTCTTTGTTATCCTTGTTGGTTTAGTTGGAGGTTTGTTGTTTGGATTTGAGTGGATGGGTATATTCACGCATTTGTCACTAAATCTAGTATTTGTCTCTTATGGGTCTAATGGTTGAAGTCATCCCGCGTCACTATGTTTTGTTCATTTGGGCATTGCTTGATTTCACCACTAAGGGTCACAAAATGAGTTTTCCTATTCTTACTCGGCCCTATATTCACCTTTGTGTTGTGGTTGTTTGAGTGAATTTCATGAGGGTTATACCCTATGTGAGTTAAATAACATTTCCAGGCTAGATTAGGGCCCACCTTCGGTTATGGCCCACTGTTATGGATTTTTACCTATCCACGAATGAGTCACGGTTCTTTCTGTGTATGCACTGTTGGCCTTGAAATTTTCACCATTAAAAGGGGTCGCTCTGCTCTCCCTGTGTTGGATACGGAACAAACCTTAGCCCTCTAGTCTAAATATTGATAGAGAAGACCAACGTGGCCTATTGGGTTTTTGACTTGGTTATTGTTGGATGGTTGTATAATTGTCGACTAATTTGAGCACATGATCTCCGAGTTGGTCATGTGACAATATTGTTGGTTGGTATATAGTCACTGACTCTGTTATAACAGTGGGAAACCCTACATTACCAATTCCACTTTCAAAGTACATAGTCACCCTCCTTATGTTAATAACTCAGTATTGTTTAATGAAGAGGGCCTCTGCCCCGATTCTAATTGATGTGTGGGTATGCGTTGTTGTCACAACTTGTTAGGTCAATTAATTTTACGACAGTGAAAAATTGGTTGGTTGGTACATAGTCACTGGTATTTTTCACTAAGGATTGTTTGGATTTTTAACTGGCATTGGTTACAAATGTTGTATGTTGCTCAAGCATGTCGCGTTGCATGTATGGTGTTTTGCACAATGAAATAATGGTCATGGTAACATTGGTTTTTTTTGGGGGTCGAATGAATATTGAACCAGATGACTATAGAAACTATATCCACTATATCCACTATATCCTTATGGTTGTTCGATTGTATAATCCTGAGTTTTCACAACATAGTTGATTACAGTTGGACTAAATCGAAGTAATACTATTTTATTGATGACTCAACACGATGGATTGAGTTATCACCACGATTGTGTGTTTGATTTTGTTAAATGGAGATATCACATTACAATGTTTTGGTGATCGCGCATTGTGTATGATATGGATAACTTGGTTTCTCACACTCATGGATACCCACAAAGTTTTTTAGCATGTTTTTTTGCAACCTCATTTGTTGAGACATGCATGTTGTTGATACCCCATTGTGTTGGATGGATGTCCTAGATTTTTAAAGTCACATTGAATTGGCCTTTCACAGTGATAGAATTCCACTTGTATGATTGAATTATTCTATGCATAGATTGTGTTGGAGTGGTTGATGTTGTCTATCTATCTAAATGTCAATTCAGGTGTTGCAATTTGATCTTGACTATTGGGTTTACTGACCCTATATATGTTAACGAATATCATTGTGTTTAAATGACAGGTCTGATTGCAGTGATAGTGTGACTTCATTTTTCATTTTGGAAACACGACTTTGAGTATATTTTTTGATTGAAGTAATGTATGGCCAGTGGTCGATCTTGATAGTTTACAGAGTGGGAATGGTTATTGTTCGAAAATTGTTATAAAATGCAAAGTATGTAAATGGAAGGAAAAATACCCCTTACAAATTATATGGAATGCATATTGTCTTGTGATGGAACTGTGTTGGATATTTGATTATGAACAATGAAGTAATTAAATGCACATAAATTTTTATTTGGTAAAAATGATTGATGGTTGATGCATCTCTTTTCACAGAATGTTTTATGGATCACTTAATTAATTTCATGAGCAATAATTGTCTTTCTTCCCTTCCATGATTTCATTTTCCGCTAATTACAAATCCCATCACCTTACCATATTCATTTTTTCACTCCATGTTTTGAGATTGGTTATAGTCAAGAAAATTTTGTTGTTAAAGTAGTTGAAAGTGGCAGTGTATTGCGTGGATTATAATGTTGTTTTATTAGTTTGATTTACAGTTGATTATTTTTTTATCATAGAAGTAACCATGTTCTTTTCCCCCTCATTGCATCATTTTTATCTCAATACAAACCCCTCACATATCCCAAAACCCTTTTCACCCCCTGCTCATTGATTAACAATAAAACAATTTGTATGGATTGGATTACATGAGTTTGATAAATTGTTGAGCCAAATCTATTTCATATTTTTAAGATTTGTCATGTATGGTTATTTAAAAGACTATTTGATAATCAATCACGCATGCAGGATGAGGTTTTTCAGGCGAGGTATCCATGGTTGAGGAAACAGAGGCAGAGGTAACTGGATTCGAGGCCCAAGAAGGCTCAGGTTCTCCATACATTTTTACGTTAATTCAGAAGAGCTTGGCCAATTGTTTCATGTTGGATTCTTCAATTGGATTGGGCAGGGAATAGTCCAACCTAGGCCTGAAATGCCTCCTTTCCAAGCCCTGCTAGCCCCCGATATCCCCGTACCTCCTCATGTCTCATTACAACCTGAGGTTCCTGAAAATGATGGATGGCAAGAGATTGTCCACCCGACAGTCTCGCAACATTGTGGCTGGCCCAACTTGTCCTTGCCTGCTCCTCCGCCTATTAAATCCATTTTCCAAGCTGCCCCTGACCACTCGCCAGTGCAATCCTCCCATGCTAGCAAGAGATTGAAAACTGAGGCCCACCATGCCCTTGATAAAGGAAAATCCATTTCTGCCCCTTCCTCACCCTCCAATGGCTCTGACAAATCCATGTCTTCTCAGATGCATTTGAGGGATGATTGTTCCCATGTGATCAATGATTTTAGGCCCAAAGGCTCTTCACATCCAAAGGCAAATTCAGGAAAATCAAGAGGTGACAACAACAATCAAGGAAGGGTTGCATCATAGACTGGGAAATATGGATTTTGAGTTTTTATTTTATCTGTTGTTTTATGACAGTTGACTTTAGGGATCTTTGGAAAGCATGTTTTATTTTGAATATATGAGTATTATTTTTGAAATAATTTCAAATTTCAACAACCTCCTTTTTCATACCTGGCCAATAGTATTACTTTTTGACTTCTACAATTATGTTCTAGTGGCTTGGGTGTCCTACATAAGAAACTTTATGCATCTTTGACAATAACAAATTTTTCAACTCCTGAACATTTGGCACTTAAACTATGTGCCTATACATGAGGATTCTATCCTCTTTTAGCTCATAACCTTCAAATTTCTGTTGTGACATACCTTGCTATAAATTCACCTTTATGTCCACATAACACTTATCTAATTTGGAAACCTCTAAAATTATGTCACTCAAATATGATTTGTACATGCTAATAGTTTTAGCATGCATCTCATGCAACCTCATGTTGCTTGTGTCATCCACCTTCTTCTCTTTTCCTCTAATATGATTTATGCCAAAGTCATACTCACTGAGGAATTCTAACCACCTTATTTGTCTAGAATTTAAACTTGGTTGTCCAAAGAGATACTTCAGACCACTATGGTCTATTCTCATCTCAAATCTTTTGCCCATGAGATAGTGCTACCACATCTTCAAGGCATGCAATATGGCTATCAATTCTAAGTCATTAGTAGCATAGAGTCTTTCATGTTCTTTTAACTTTCTTCATTCGTAGCATATCACATGCCCATTCTGACTAAGTACTCCATCGATTCATTCCTTGTATGCATCTGTGCACACAATGAAGTCTTCATCAAGATCAACAATTCTCAAGATTGGCACACTTGTCAACAAACTTTTCAAGTGATGAAAACTTCTTACACAATCTAGAGTCCATTCAAATTGCACACCTTTCTTTTGCAAGGATGTAATTGGATGCACAATCTTTGAGAAGCCTTCAATAAACCTTATGTAATAACTTGCAAGTCTCATGAAGGACCTCACCTCTGCAACATTTCTTGGTGTTGGTCATTCCTCAATGGCCTTTATATTTTCCGGATCAATAACTATTCCTTCCTTGGAAATGATATGACCCAAATAATGAATACGTAGATGGTAAAATGAAAACTTGCTCAACATTTCATACAATTGATTCTCCCTCAATACTTGTAGCACCATCCTCAAATGTTGTGCTTTCTCTTCTTCATAATTTGAGTAAATAAGTACATCATGCAAAAATACAATGACAAATTTATCTGAGTAATTTATGAAAACTCCATTCATCAAACACATGAAGATAGCTAGTGCATTTGACAACCCAAATGGAACCATTGTAAACTCATAATTTCCATACCTCATTTTGAAGGAAGACGTGTTGATGTCTTGTTCTTTAATTCTCACTTGGTGATATCCAGATATGAGATCAATCTTTGAAAATATATGTGCACCCCTCAGTTGATCAAAGAGGTCATTTATCCTTGGCAAAGGATACTTGTTCTTTACTGTTACTTTGTTCAACTTCCTGAAGTCGATACAAAGCCTCAACATACCATCCTTCTTCTTCACTAACAATACTGGGTTGGCCCGCCCCAAGGTGACACACTTGGGTGTACATATCCCTTCTTGAGAAGCTCTTCAAGTTGCAACTGCAATTCCTTCAACTTTGGTGTACTCATCCTATAAGAAGTCTTAGATACGGGTGTTGATCTAGGCATCATATTTATAGAGAAATAAATATCTCTTTTTGGTGGAAACCCTAGAATCTCTTTAAATACATCCTCAAATTATTTTAGTATTGCGCAGTATTCAACATTTGGAAATTTATCCTAGGTGTCTCTTCCCTGTGCGTTGTAAATACTTGACATCTTTTCCTATAGCTTTTCTTCAATTGCAAGGATGAAACTTCTCTGATAGTTACAACTCTTGGAATGCCTTGAATTGTTCTTAAGTTTCCTTCCTCATCTAAGCAAGTAAATGCCTTATTGTGACAATCTAGAACAACATGATTATGATCCAACCAATCCATACCAATGAGGAAATCATAAGATTCTAAAGGTATGATATTCAAATCAATTTTTTTCATAGTCCATTTATTTCCATTGGAGATGCCTTAACAATCTCATTAATTTTCCTTTTTTCCCATGTAGCTAACTGAACCAACCAAGGTTTTCCAAGATTTCTTCTTGGCAATTGGAATCTTTCCACCATCTTAGGATCTAGATAACTATGACTAGCTCCTGAATCAATTAGTACTGTGAAGTATTCAACATTTGACACTTTATCCTTAGGTGCCTCTTCCATGTGCGATGTAAATACTTGGCATCCTTTCCTTTAGATTTTATTCAATTGCAAGGATGAAACTTCTTTGATAGTCAACTCTTGGAATTCTTTGAACTATTATTAAGTTTCCTTCCTCATCTAAGCAAGTAAATTCCTTATTGTGGAAATCTAGAACAACATGATATTGGTCCAACCAATCCATACCAATGAGGAAATCATCAGAGCCTAAAGGTATGATATTCAAATCAGTTTTGTGCACATTCCATTCATTTCCATTGCACATGCCTTAACCATCTCGTTAACATAAC
>SNQJ01S0269785.1:0-11660 GCA_010110895.2 Picea sitchensis
ATGTGGAATCAATCTACCAGTCCGAGTCCCATCGCCTCTTATTGACTGACATACCTTCATCACCTCCTGATGTCATCATCCACCTTCCCCGAAAGAGTCACGTCCCATAATTTCTGTTAGTCCTTCCCCCCTTTCGCTCATGGCAAGCCCCCTCAGAATGATTTTTACCCCAATCGGTAACCGCCACTTCACCCATCTGTATTACTCAGTCACTATCACCTGCCATCTCACACTCTGAGTGATCCGTTGGCCATTTATTACTGGATAACCTATCTGTTAACCAGCTGACCTGTCTCCCGCGCCCAATGGACACCCGTTTACTCAAAACTACCCTTATTCTTCCTATTTTCACCATTTACCCACTCATCGCACCAGAAAAATTCACACCATTTTCTCCTCCGTTACAATCAGTTGCCCCCATCCACAGTTGCCCCCGCTAACGTTATTTTTCTTGCAGGTACTGTTGCAGTAATGGCGCCAAAGTCAAAACAAGCAGAAGGAGAGGAGAATCTGTTTCTCCCACCTCCTGTCAACCTTGACCGGATCCCACTGGTCGACAAAGATCGCTTAATCATGGATACAAAGTTTGATTTCAATTTCTCAGACCTTCAATCGTGGCTCAAAGAAGTTTTCCTGGACCAAAGTGATGAAATTGGACTCTAGGAGTCCAACTTGCCCCTATATCTCTTTCCTCAGAATCACCCTCTTCTAGAGTTTACCCTCAAGTGCCAAGCCCACTACATTCCCAAGAAAAGAGTCGTTGTTTCCTCGTCTAGAGAAATTTTATTCCTCATCACGCCTGAATGCATCGACCAAATGATGCAAATACCTCGAGCTGACTCCGCCTCACCTTTTAACCTAGAAATTCTCACAGATTTATACCAGAAAATGACCTTCCCCAAAGAGCTCAAATATTTGAGCTTTTCCTCCCACCATCTGCTCAATTTCCCTCCACAAATCCCCCTTATCCTTCTTCCATGTTTTCGACCAAAGGAAACCAAATCATCTCGTCCCTATGCGCCTTGTTAGGATATTATTTAGATCAGTGGGTAGATGAACCCATTCTGGGATTTTTATCCATCTTCTCTACCGATGAGAAGCCCACTACCCAGTTCGACTTCAGCATGTTCCTGGCAAACAATATTCACGAACATTTTGTAAATTTCGCTACGGAAGGCATGTTCCGGTACTCTTCCATACTAGCGTACATGTCCGTTTTCTTCCAAGCGGACAGATTCATTTTTTCCATGCAGAATATGGATGGAGATCGTAGACCCCAGGAAGTGACCGCATGGACCTCCTTGCTCAAGCATAACTCCACCTAGTTCAGTTTCAAGGAGTTCATCGATCAATTCTACCACCCAGTGGTAAGTATGCTTAGCAATAGGCCCGAGCCTAGGATAAATGATGAAGTTCAAAGGATCCTGCATCTCTCGGATCACACAAAGATAGGTGATTGGTATTTATACCAAAATCACACTGAGATCAGAGTATATGGGTGCGAGTTGGCACCGTATAAGCTGCCCAAATACTTGCCTGTCAAAATTTTTTCCCTGGAGTACATAAGGCAGATGATAAACTCTGATGACATTCACTTCGTGTCACTAAAGAAAAAGCAACAGCTTAGAATCAAAGGGCAGATTGGCTCTTTCATTTGCAACAATCGTGGCGCTGGAGAAGAAGCAGATAGGCTGCTAAAGGAAATGAAGTTCTTCATGAGTTTCCCATGGCATTACGATCCATGTGGAATTATCTCTGAGATGAGGGTGAAAAACAAGAACATCACTTATGTCCACGAATCTAATCCTGAAGTCAAAAAATTTGCAAACCAGACAGTATGGGAGCCTAACACTTTGGTCGAAGCAGAACAGCAGGATCCCCCGGCCACTGTATCGCAAACAACCACACCACAGGTTCTGAAAGAGAAAAGGCCTAAGCAAGATTTATCTCCACTTGTCACTGAGGTGTCGTCAGAAGAATTCCAATTGCATACCAAGAGGTCTAAAACCATTTTAGCTACTGGCCCGACTGGGGAAAAGGAAGTTTTGTCTACTACAGTGACCAAGGTTGATAGGCCACCCCTCAGTGCAAGCCTCAAGCATATCATAACCTTAGCGTTGCCGAAGAAATCTACAGATTCTCCATCGACCACCCATCCAGGCAAGGTAGGACCGAAGATGAGCATCTTTGAAAAATATGAGTTGATCAAGAAAAGGAACCATACCCTGACCAACAGCACCTACGCCTAGTTCTGGAAGCAGACATTGACTGCACAACATAGGCTTCTATTATCATTTAACACCGAGAAGGATAGAATTCATATGGTATTCCTCCAAGCACAGGTGCCAGATCCAAAGGTGATCACTGATTACAAAAGGGCCACCTTTGAATTCTAGACGAAGGATGTGCATCCGGCCAATCAGATGGATCTACACAAGTAAACAGGGGAAATGGTCTTTTATACACTGGCGCATGCTTCCACTACTGTGTTCAAATTGCAAGTGTCCCTGAACAACGTTCAAACACAATTGAAGTTAGAGAAGATATCGTCCTTTGCCAAGGACAACAGAATCAAGACTTTGGAGGAACTGGTCCTCAAGATTTACGATCCTTTGAACATGAAAGCAACCGAGGAGATGATTAAGAAGAAAAATTCTGACATATCCTCCTTAAGAAAACAACTGAAACTTATGCCAACAGAATATTCACAGGCGAAGGAGATAGCAGAGAAAGGAGAAAAATATGAAATGCTCAAACTACTCATGGAGCAGAATGCACAACTAAAGGAAATGGAAGCTAAGATGGAGAAGATGGTGAAACATAAAGAACAACTGAAGCCAATGGAAGTCATTCCATTGAGTTCCATTCCAATTTTGGGAGTGAGCACAACGTCAATGACAGAAGTCCCATCCGTGACTCCACTGACATCCCTAGAAAAGACAGCTGAATTGGCTAAATCTATGGAAAAAATGAACCTGCAGGAAACAGAGATCAGCAGGCTCAAAAAGGAGATTGAGAACCTTCAGGGACTCAAATCTTCCTTTCAAATCAGCCTCTCCAAGGAAAAGAAGGTGTAATACCAGCTCAAACAAGAGTTACAACAGCTCCGAAAGCAAACAGTGGTAGGTAAAACTTTGGCCAAGGTTAAAGAAAGTGTTTGGACAAACAACACCAAGTCTATGAACAAGATATGGCCCATGATACAGATCATGTTTGAGCAGAATGAATTGGTGCAGAGAAGCAAACAGACCATTGAGAAGATCAGATAAGAATTGGGAGAGATGCCAACATAGGCTAACGAAATCATCAAGTTCCTAAATTCTAAGACCAGGGAGGAGTTGGAAGAGTTGAAAATTGAGGATAGAACAGAGACCATCCTCGAGGTCAAAAGAGTTTTGACCAAGAGAGGATTAATGCTTCAATTGGAAGAAAAGGTTCAGGCCATGGACCTAGGGGTACAAAGATTTTTTAGTAAGATTGAGGCTCTACAGAAGAAAGGTCTTCCTGGTCTGAAGGTAATCAATGACAAATTGATGACACTCCCAGACTACAAAAAGAGACTAGCCGATCTGGCTAAGGATAGTTCAAAGTTTGTAGGAATTCAAGGCAGCATCACTGGAAAGGCATTTCTATATGTGCTTCAGTGGGACATCAGTATTCAGCATGAAATTCGATACATCTTCATCACAAAACCTACCTTCACCAACTACACAAAAATTGATGAAGTTTATCGAAGGCTACTCAAAGTCAACGTGCCCAGTCACCTTCGATGGGAAGAAATCTGTGATCTGATTGAGTAGCAGATGAGTTGTCCCAGCCCAATCATTTGTCTAGTCAGATGAGGTCGTACAAAGGCCTCACCAATGGTCCAACCAAAAAACAACGTGCAATTGTGACACATCACCAAGCAGTTCCTAGATTTATGAAATTTGTTAAGTTAGTTAGGCTAAAAATAGATTTAGCACGTCCTGGTCATTAATGATAGGATCGTTTGTAATTTTGAGTTATAAATACTTCATCTTTCGAAGTATTGAGGTTTGTTGATCTTCACACCCTGCAAGCTATCAGACTTTAACATTTTTTAAGAGATCTTCCATTAATATAAAGAGGCACTTTTACAGGATTCTTGTGTGTATTCACTGGTGATGTTGTTCTCTCTAAGTTAAATGTTATTCTCACTTTTTTATCATATTGTTTTCTAAATCTAATCTTTGGAAGTAATGAACGTTGCAGGATTTATCTTGTATAGCTTGTTTCTGACTCAAAAGATTTAAGTGTTTTATCTTCTCATTTTACAATAAAGAAATTCTTAATTGCTTCTTTGTTGTAATTGTCCTTCTCATCTTTTCTGCTATTCCTCATTTATGCTCCTAAAGAATCCAGTGATTATATTATCTCGCCCTGTGAAAGTTTCCTTTGTTTTTTCTAGTTCGGAATTCATCTTTATGAAACAAACCCCATAGCCCAATGGATGTGTAAACTATCTCAACCAACTTGACAAACACTATGACACAAAATCAACTTATCTATTTATCTAGCCTAATATTTAAAAATTTGAAACCAATCTAAATTATATAGAGAGTTCCCTCTCTGAAGTTGGAAGGGCTAGATCCCAGCTTCAAAAGTGGTTGGATAAAGTTACCTCTCATAGATTTCTTCTTCTTAACAACCTTTTGGAAATTTACAGAGCGCTAACATTGTGGTGACTCCACTGGGGAAGAACAAAACTAAAATTTTATGGCCTTATGTTTTCTTTTCCCTAGAAGAAAGTTTGTTCCTGAAATATTGCAAATTTGAGAAGAAAGTAATGTTTAGAGGTTGATTAAAATTTGTACATATTATTTTCAGACTCATAAAACTAAAAAGTATATATATAAAAATAAAAAATAAAATCTAGCTCCCAAGAAAGTTTATACTTGATCTCATCCAGACCCAAAACCTGCGATATTAACAGATAATCCAGAACAGTTGCTTAGGAAAAGACCGTAGCTGAAGGTTCAGTAAGTCATACTCCTTTTCATAAGTCCCTTTCCTGTTCAGGGGAGCTCATTACCTTTCAAAACCCTGACTTTGACATCCTTTCCGAACAAACCCTAGTTAGGACAAGATCCGACAGTTTTATGACTGAAATCATTTTGGACCCAACCGTTTTGCAACCCCAGACTCCCAAAGTTCTATCTCCCACTGCTAAACCACAAACCACTCCCTTGGTGCTAGCTAGTCCCTCCTCATCCTCATCTTCAGTCGCTACCTTGCCTATCATCTAGTTTGTTATCCCACCTTCTCCACCTATCATGGCAGCTAGATATGCTCCCTTGGTGTTGGTCGCGCCTCTTCATGCCATGCCCCAAGACTATCAAATG
This sequence comes from Picea sitchensis, assembly GCA_010110895.2. Taxonomy (NCBI): domain Eukaryota; kingdom Viridiplantae; phylum Streptophyta; class Pinopsida; order Pinales; family Pinaceae; genus Picea; species Picea sitchensis. The sequence continues at coordinate 5,364 of SNQJ01S0269785.1, forward strand.
AGACTCCCATAGTTAGATGGAATAGGACCTTTGAATGCCCAACAACACATTGATAAAATGAATGATTATTTTGACCTGCACAAAGTAGATGAGGCTGATGTTCAAATGAGATTTTTTGCCCAAAGTTTGACAGGTGACGTTAAGAAATGGTATAAAATTTTACGTGCTGCCTCAGTCCTTGACCTTACTGCATTTAAAAATAGTTTTCTAGACAGATGGGAGGTAAATAAAAACCTTTCCAAATATTTTTAGAATACGAAAATATTAGGAGAAATCAAGGTGACACAATACAAGATTACTGCACTCATTTCAATAAACTGTACAATGCAATCTCAGCTAAAATCAACCCTCCATGGGGTTTGGCATTGATAAAATTCCCTGATGGTTTTGACGCCGATATGTCATACCAACTAAGGGAAAGAAATTATACCACCCTAGAAGACATGCAGAAAAGCGCAATAAGTGTGGAGGCAAATTTGTTGGCAAAAAGGGCACGACAGAGGTTAGAGAGGAGAGTCACAATTAAAGAGGAACCTTCCACATCAAATTTTGATTCCAAATTGGATTCCTTGGCCCGAGCAATGGAAAGAATGATGGAAAGACTTACTGTGTCAGAAAGAAATCCTCCAAGAGAAAACCCACCAGCTCCTCAAGTTCGGAATCCTAACTTCAGGAGAAACCCTCCTCAAATCAGACAGAGAGAGCCTAGGGCTCAAAGAGAGTAGAGAGGTCTGGATCAACAGATCAGACCTCCCCTACAAGAAAATTATGATGACAAAGGAGAGGAAGTGATTGAGGAACTAGAGGAGACTCACATAAATCTCATGGGTATTCACGATAACGAAGCTATTTTCCTTACCCAAGAAGAGAAAGAACTTTTTCTTCTCAATCAAACAAAAGTAAGTGAAGAAGATGAAGATGCCAAACAGCAGGCATTCAAAAACGCCATTTTGGAGCTACACCAGCAATACAATCTGCGAAGTAAAAAGACTGAAGGAGGTTCCGCAAAAAAGACGATTGAAATGAAGAAGATAGTCGAAACCAAGAAATCCTCTGAGCCATCTGCCAAGAAGATTCCTGAGAAGAGTACTACCGAAGTTCCCGCGAAAAGAAACCTTACTATTCTAAAAATATTGCCATAGCCTGAGGTTTCATCAATTAATCAACCAAGTACTTATGGCTAGAAGAATGTGGTAGACAAACCAGAATTGACGAGCCAAAGCAGAGTCCCTACACCTTTCAGCGTCGAAGGGAAATTAGCCAAAGTAAAAATTCCCATTCCACTTTCCAAGTTGATGAACAAATATTCTTATCATTCACAAGTGATTAAAGCACTGACCATTAAACCTAATATAGGTACAAAAGCCTTAACCGTCGGATCAACAAATCATTCAGATAATGTGAACCTTACAGATGATCAACCTGAACTTCTGTTCAGACCTGAAGTAGATGGCCGAGACAATAATGGTGATGTCGCCCCTTTTTACATCAGTCTAAATATACATGAACCGATCTTGCATAATTCTATCCTGGATTCGGGTGGTTCCCACAATCTGATGCCTAAGCAGTGATGGAGAAACTGGGACTGGAGGTCACCAGACCTTACAAGGATTTACACTCATTCGACTCTAGCAAAGTTAGATGTACTGGTTTGATCAAGGACCTATGTATCACCCTGGTTCAAATTTCTGCAAAGAGCATGGTCATGGATGTGGTAGTTGCAGACATTCCCTCGAAGTATGGAATGTTGATATCCTGGTCTTGGGGGCTAAGTTGAGAGGTACCTTGTAGCTAGATATGGCGTATGCCACTATCCTAGTTTTCGGGCAACAAAGATGGCTATATAGAGAAACATTGATGAAATACATGGTCAGTAGCCAAGAAAAACTGCACAACTATCCTCTTTACTCTGCGCATTCTGACTTGGATTCTTTTATCTTGTATAATGATGGTGACACGAAAGAGCCAAACACTCAGGTGGGATAAGATACATCTGGTCCGGACGAAGGCCAAGAAATCATTGAGGTAGAAAGAAAGAAAAATGTGATAACTGAAGAATTGTCGGCAGATTTCTGGAGCATGGATTTTGATGGAGCAGTAAGCAAAGAAGGAGTCGGAGCGGGAGTTTGGCTGCACAATCACAGAACCAGGTATTCAGAAAACCATTCTTACAAATTAAATTTCCAATGCACTAACAATATCGCCGAGTATGAAGCCTTGATGCTCAGTCTGAAACTTTTGAAAAGAGTTTGTGCCAAACAGATTATGGTAAGAGGTGATTTTGAGTTAATAATCAAGCAAATTAAGGGTGAGTATGCTGCGAAATATCCCCTTCTTAGAGTTTATAGGAATGTTGTTCTTGATGCCCTTAGATGTTTCACTGAAGTTGATTTGCAAGTAATGCCTAGGGGACAAAACATTTTGGCAGACGGATTGGCTACGTCAACAACCACATGTAAGATTCCTTTTGGCTCGACTCGCCCATACATGATAGAGGTGAAGTGCAGACCAACTGTTCCCGACAATATCAGATACTGGCAAGTGTTTGGTAATGATGATCAAATCGAAGACTTTCTGCAGTGTAAAAATAATTTTGAATGTACAAATATAGATTTAGAGAACGAAGATGAGAATGTAAATAGATCTAATTTCGAAAATGATAGTGTAAATAGCGTGGATTCAGGAGAATTAGGCGATGATGATATGGAGACGGATGTTCTGCATTTGAAAAGTAATGTTTTACCGAGGGGTCTAGTTGCTTTAGAGGACTTGTTTGATTTTAACGACATAGCCAAAAAACCAAAAATAGAAGCCAGTGGACAAGAAGTAGAAGATTGCAATATAGGGACCGAAGAGAAACCCAGGAGGGTCAAATTGTCCAAATCATTACCCCCTGAGACAAAACTTAGATACGTTGAGCTGTTCAAAGAATATTCAGATATCTTTGCCTGGGGTTATGAGGATTTGAAAGCTTATGATACCAGCATCATACAACATAGGATTCCAATAAAAGAAGATCAAAAACCGTTCAAACAGAAACTTAGGAGAATCAATCCTAAGTTACTACCCTTGATAGAAAAGGAAATCAAAAAAATGTACGATGCTAAAATCATAGTTCCGTTACGTTTTTCCAAATGGGTCTCAAATTTGGTCCCTACACGCAAGAAATCTGGGGAAATTAGGCTTTGCATAGATTTCTGAAATTTGAATAAGGTCTCCCTGAAGGACAATTACCCCTTGCCAAAAATGGACCACATACTACAAAGGGTAGTCGGATCCAGTCAAATCTCTTTGTTGGATGGGTTCTCGAGATATAATCAGGTCCTTGTTCACCCAGATGACCAAGACAAAACTGCTTTCACTACACCATGGGGCACTTTCATGTATGTGAAAATTCCTTTCGGTTTGATGAATTTTGGGGCCACTTTCCAGAGAGCGATGGACATCGCCTTTGTGAAAGATTTAGGTAAATTTATTGTCATCTATATGGACGATGTAACTATGTTTTCCCAATCTGATGACGAGCACCTGAGGCATCTCAGACGCGTCTTTGAGAAATGCAGGAGGTTTGGGATTTTTTTAAATCCTAAGAAAATCCTTTTCGGACTAGAGGAAGGCAAATTGCTAGGGTACATAATATCCAGGGACGGAATCAAAATAGACCCCAGCAGAATCGAGGCCATACAAAAATTAGAACACCCGAGAAACATCAAAGAATTACAGTCTTTTATCGAAAAAATAAATTTTCTACGAAGATTCATACCCAATCTGGCAGAGCTCCTCAGAAACATTACAAATATGTTAAAAAAGGATGTAAAAATAAAATGGGACACCAAGTCCAGGCAGTCTTTCGAACAAGTCAAACGAGCACTCACACAAGCCCTCGTCTTGATCAGTCCTGATTTTACCAAGGATTTCTATCTTTTTTCTTTCGCTTCTAAACATACCATTACAGCGGTATTATTACATAAGAACAACGAAGGGTATGAACAGTCCATAGCTTTCTTCAGTAAAGCGTTAAGAGATGTTTCTTTGAAATACAAGATAATGGAGAAACAAGCTTTTGCCTTGGTAAAAGCCATCAAAGATTTTAGAGTCTACATTCTCCATTCCCACACCATTGCATATGTTATGAATGCGGTAGTAAAAGACATTTTGACCCAGGACAATCTGGATGGAAGAAGAGGAAAATGGATTGTTGTCATTTTAGAATATGACATAGAGATTAAGCCTACGAAACTAATTAAAGGTCAAGGCCTAGCAAAATTAATGGTTGAATCTTAGCTGCAGCAGATGAACAGGTTGAGACGGTGACTCCAAGCGTGAGAGAGGTATTTCTCAACTCTCCATGGTGCGTAGACCTTATACTTGTTTTTCATAATTTACAAGCTCCCCCTAGTTTGACTAAGACTAAAGCTAGATTTTTGAAGTTGAAAGCATTAAAATTTTGTATTCTAGAAGGCAATCTGTATTGGAAAGATCCTGGAGGTATTCTATTAAACTATTTATTGAAAGATGAAGCTGACTAAGTGTTACAAGAATTTCATGCAGGAGAATGTGGTGGCCATCTGAAATGGAAGGTCACAACCAACAAAATCCTCAAAGACGGATTCTATTGGCCCACTCTATTCACTGATGTACATCATACACTGAATTCATGTCATCAAGGTCAGTTGTTTGAAGGCAAAAGGAAACTCATCCCTCTACCCCTGAAATCGATCTCAGTTGAAGCCCCTTTCCAGCAATGGGGATTGGACTTCATTGGAGAAATACACCCCCCTTCTTCAGGCCAACACAGGTGGATTCTCACTACCACAAATTATTTTACCAAATGGATCGAAGTAGTACCAAGCATGCAAGTCATTGATTCTGTTATTATCAAATTCCTTGAAAATAATATCTTGTCTCGCTTTGGATGTCCTAGAAATATTATAACCGATAATGCAGTTGCTTTTCGATCAAAGAAACTCATAGATTTCTGCAACCAGTATCACATTGGTTTGGGACATTCCATAGCTTACTACCCTCAGGGGAATGGGATGGAGAAATCTTCAAACAAAACCTTGGTAAACATCATCAAGAATACATTGCAAGAAAACAAGAATTCGTGGCATAACAAGATGGTGTTCGCATTATGGGCTGACAGACTGACCACCAAAAGGTCAATCGGTATGTCAGCATATCAGCTGGTTTATGGCACAGAAGCAGTTTTCCCCACTTCCTTAGGAGTCCCCGTCATGAAATTGCTTCAATACATACAAGCCGAGCCAAATGACTCACAGAGAAGGATCAATCAGATGATTCATTTGCAGCAGTCTAGGGAAGAAGTATTCAACAAGGCTCAGGTAGTCCAAGAAAGCATCAAGAATATTTTTGACAAAAGAACCAAGGAAGATGATTTTGAGCTAGGAGACTTGGTGTTGATATGGGATGCCAAAAATGAAGACAAGGGAAAGCACGAAAAATTCGATAGTCTGTGTAAGGGACCATTCATAATTCAAGCATTCAAAGGAAATGACACTTTTTTGCTAAACAACGTTGATGGGACAGATCTGCCAGGGGGACCTGTAAATGGTAGAATGCTGAAGCATTATGTACCACCTCAGTAGAGACTCGAGTTTTCACTCTCCATTGTACATACCATTTTTATTTTTCAACTGCATTTTCTGAGTGAATAACATTAGTCAGTTGGTTGAAGCCCGAAGAGAAGGCCCTAAGACGCTAACCACTATTCTTCCATTTTTTTAGAATAAAACCAATTAATCCACGAAGGCTACTAGGAAAAGATTTTCAGAACGACAGGAACTAGGATTCTTGGCACTTCACAGGGAAAGTACCATCCCCAGTTGGAGCCATTGTTATCACACATAAGTTATAGGATCAACTGGTGACTAGAATATTATCTATCTCTAGTGTTTTTGTTGACAAATGATTTTTCATTCTGTAAATAATTTGAAAAATAAAAAGAAAATAAAAAGAAAAAGAGAAAAGAAAAGAAAAGAAAAGAAAAAAGAAAGAAAAAGAAAAGAAAGAAAAGAAAAAGAAAAGAGGGCATAAAAGAATTTCAATAAAAGACCCATGCAATAATAGTAACTTGGTCCATACCTTTCAAGCATGGCCAAGTTCTCTTTAAATTGATGTTGATAGGGTTAGTGAATAAGTTTGTCTAAGTCGTTTAATCTTAGACAAAGTGTCTAGGTTAGATTAGTGAATAAATCTGGCCAGACTGTCTAATCTTGGTCAGATAGCCCCAGGGTAGATGTAAATTCTTAACCCGAATTAAACTGTTGGGTTAAG
>SNQJ01S0269787.1:0-11811 GCA_010110895.2 Picea sitchensis
GATCAAGACGATGGGACTGGACATGCATCCATCCCATAGAATTTACCGTCCCTGTGAGCTGGAGCACCATGGAATTAAAATGAAATGAGTGCAAATGAATGTGGGGGTGCATCAAATGAGGTTTTAAATGAATGGAGTAAAGGCTGTGGTGAATGCAGCCTGAGATGGCGCATTGTGGCGTGGGCTTTGGCTAGGTGTTCACCTAGATATCCATCCAATCGTTAGTTTCGATGACACCCCATCCATGGGATGGTCCTTATTGTGAGCAGTGTTTATGCATGCAACAACAAAGGGATGAGTAGGACATGAGGCAGGAAAACAATAGAAGTTGCCTTCCTGCAGGTCTACCCCGAAGTTTGCCAACATATCTGCCACTTGATTTTATTTTCTTCGGACATGGGAGGGAAGAATTATCCACTGTGGATGAAGAATTGACTTTATTCTGATCAACTCTTTCATGAGTCTCCATCTTGGGGAGATCTTTTTCGGTTATGCACCATTTATGAGATGTGATAGGAGGTTGATGATTATCTTTGAATCTCCTTCTGCTATAAGGAGATTTAGGCCTTGATCTTTGGCCACCTGAAGTCCTTCGAGAAATCCCCATAGCTCAGCTGCATTTTTAGTGTTGTGGCCCAAGTTCCTAGCTAAGATGTGGAGGATATCTACTTTTTTGTTGCGAATGGCGGCCCCATAACCTGCGGGTCCCAGATTTCCCTTGGAGGCTCCATCGAAGTTTATTTTATGATGCCCATATTGTGGGGCCTCCCAATGGGAGGGGCTGATCTTAGTAGTATTACCTGGGATTGGGGAAGAAAAGGAAGGGGAGAGGCGGATTTTTCAGGTAATGAGAATGATTTTCTCAGTTGGCGGGAAATTTAAATCCTGATCCATCCAAGGGTGTAAGTTGATTGTTTCCTTAATGTTGGAATGGATTTTGGACCAGACTTATTTCCGGTTCAGGGAGGATGATTCTTTCCAAATCTTCCACAGGATAAAACTAGGTAGAAACTTCCAAATTCTATTGAGGATGGGCGAATGAAATATTGAATCTCTCCATCCCTCAATTGTTTCCCTTATGCCAGATCAATTTCTATCCGAAGTTCTCATGATGATGATGCATTGATCGCAAAATTGCGAACTATAGGGGCATAGATTGAGGAGGTGATTCTGAGTCTTCTCCTCATTGCAACAAAGATGGAACCAAGACGGGTATGTAAAGCCTGTTTTCATTAGATTTTATAAAGTAAGGATGTTGTTGTTCATCGTTAACCAAATAAAAGTGTTGATTTTAGGCCATAACTTTGCACCCCAGATTTTGTTCCAGACAAATTCTTTGGGGAAGGAATTATGTCCTGCACTGAGGAAATAAGCATATTCAAGGTTGAAGGTTCCAGTGTTGGAGTGACCCCATCTTAGGATGTCCTCCCCTTGTTGGCTAAAGATTCTCTTGGAGGTGAGGTGATCTAAAAGTGTCTAAAGATTTACCTCAGGGGGGATGTTTAGCTCTTCTTGGGTGTTTTTCCATGTGCGCCAGGTGACTCTATTTTCTTTGGGAATCCAGAAGTCGACTACTTTTTGGAGGCCTGCGCCTATCGTTAAGGAATAAAAGTGCTCAAAGTGGGAGGATTGTCCAAGGTCGAAATCTTCTTCAAGAGTCGCTCCAGAAGAGGGCCGAAGTCCCATCTTGCAGTTCCCAGAAAGTGTGGTCCATGATCACCCCCTTATTTTGCTTGGCCACATTCCAGATAAGAGATCCAGGGCTTTGATCATTCCATCTGATTAGTTCTTTTTCCAGTGTTGAAGGTGTGTATTTTTTCCTCCAAAGGCATGCCCAGAGGTCTGGAGGCCTTTTTAACCCTCTCCACTAGATGTTTTCACTGAGGACTTTGTTTAGGATAGACGGATCTATGATTCCATGTCCCCCTGCATGCTTTGGTCTACACCTTTTTTTCCAACTGACCAGAGCCCATTTACGACCATATTTGGTTCCTTTCTAGAGGAGTCTCCTTTGGATGTTTCTGAGAATGTTGAGGATGAATATTGGGTCCCCAAGCGCTAAGAAAGTGTAGATAGGAAGGGGTTGTAGGATAGACTTAAAGAGGATGAGGCAACTTGGCAGATTGAGGGAGTGAAAAGTCTATGAGGCAAGTTGTTTCCTGAAATTGGATAACAGATATTCTGATGAGGTGTTCCTTAACAGATTGTCAATAAGAGGGATGCCAAGATATTTAGAAGGGAGGACGTTGTGGGTGAACCCCAAGAGTTGCGTGATATGTCGCTAGATCTGTATGGGAGTGTTGAATAAGAAGAGTTGGGACTTAGAGAGGTTTACTTCCATACCCGAATCATCATANATGCCAAGATATTTAGAAGGGAGGACGTTGTGGGTGAACCCGAAGAGTTGCGTGATATGTCGCTAGATCTGTATGGGAGTGTTGAATAAGAAGAGTTGGGACTTAGAGAGGTTTACTTCCATACCCGAATCATCATAGAAAAGGTTGATCACTGAGCGAATTCAAAGAGCTTATCGAACTATGGGGAGTCCCATTAAGAGGATATCATCCACAAACTGACTGTGCGAGATGGGCAGGGAGATTCCATGCAGGGTGATACCTAAGAGGGAATGATCGGTGATGGCTTCTTTGATGGCTTGAATCAACCCTTCCGCCATTAGGATGAAGAGAGAGGGTGAGAGTGGGTCCCCTTGTCTAATACCTTTGGTAGGAGAGAAGGTTTTGGAACAAACACAATTGACCAGGATGGAGAACAGGGCCGAAAAAGTGAGATTGAAAATCCAGGAGACTCAAGAGGGGTCAAAACCAAAGGCTAGAAGGGTTTCCTTCAAGTAATTCTAGCTAAGTTTATCAAAATATTTGGAAAGATCCAATTTCAAAAGCATAGCAAGGGACTTAGTCAAATGAAGTGAGTGGATTAATTGATGTGCCAGAATGATGTTGTCCAAGACATGTCTTTCCTCCACGTACCCTCATTGTTTCAGAGAGATGATGAACGATAGGATGGGGTTGAGACGCTTGACAATGACCTGCGTGATGAGATTATAGATAACATTGCAGAGTGAAATGGGTCTGAAATGACTTGGGGAGGTGACTTTGTTCTATTTTGGAATGAGAGTGATGAAGGTGACATTAAGGGCATGTAGGACCTTCGCATATTTTCTGGAGTCTTATATGATTTCCCAGACTTATTCTTGGATGATATCCCAAAAATGGTGGAAGAAGTCTGTTGTGAATTCATCAGGCCCTGGGGATTTTCCCAGCAGGGTGTCCTTGAGGGCTTGATAAAATTCTTCTTGGGTAATTGGACACATCAAGGTCTTGTTCTATTCTTTGGTGACCTCCTTTGGAATTTTATTGAGGATATATTCGATAGCTTGGGTGCGATCGATAGGGTGTTCTGAAAGGATGTTCTTGTAGTAAGACAACAGTTCCTTATCAATGTTTTCATTATTTTGGAGTTCCAGGCCTTGGTTCGAAGCAAGGTGAGTAATTTGATTAGTGTGGCAGTGATGGAGCAATGATCTGTGGAAAAGTTTGGTATTTCTTTCCCCCTCTTTGAGCCATTGGATACAAGATTTCTATCTTCAGAGAATTTCTTCCTGCGCCTGTCCTTATGCCAATTGTTTGTTGAGAATGGATTCTTGTTCCTTTAGAGAATTGGTGAAGCCTTGAAGTCTGATCTGTTGTTGAAGGTCTTGAATTTGTTGATTGAGTATTTCCTGAGCATGGAAAATGTTGCCAAAAGTGGATTTATTACAGGACCTTAAGTGTTGCTTGAGGTTTTTTAGCTTCTGTTGAAATTTGTACATAGGAGTACCTGTTGTGATCGTTGCTTATTTCCACTAGATATTTATTTTTCCTTGAAATCCCAAGTGTGTAAGCTAGAATTTTTCAAAGAGAAAGGGTTTCCAACCTGGGGTACCACTGAGGTTTATCGAAAGAAAAATTGGCCAGTGGTCAGATCCTGGAGTATCAATCATAGTGGCATGCTAAGAGAGGCTATCCAACATGATTTGTTTTGAGATTAAGAAACGTTCTAATATGCAGGAGACATGATGTGCCCCCGAGTGTCTATTGGACTAGGTGAAAGGTCCATTGTCCATTTCTATGTCAATGAGATTCAACAAGATAATGATTTGGAGGAACTTCTCAGTGTCATTTCCTAGTTTGCGAGCACCCCCCTTGTTTTCCTCCAGTCTAGTTATCATATTTAAATCTCCCCTAACGATCCATCAATGATTTCTGATGTGATTAGCAATCCATTTCAAATGATGGAAGAAGGATTCCTTATCTCCTCGGGTTTCAGGGCCGTAGACATTCGTGAAAAGCCTGGCTTGTTCGAACCGATGAGTTTGAAGGAGGCTATGATGGTCCATTTGGAAGTGAAGAATCCTTCCATCAATACAGTGGCAGGGTTCTAGAGTACGACCAACCCTCCTGCGAAACCTTTTTCATAGACTTCAACTAATTTATCTTGTTTCCAACATTTTCAAAGTATTTGAGAGGCATCCTTGCCCGCTCATTTAGTTTCTTGCAAGAGAAGAATCTCTGATCGTTCCTTCATTATCCATTCCCAGAGAAAGAATTGCTTGATTCATGCATTGAGGCCCCTTATATTCCAAGATAACATCTTCATGAGGAAGATTAAGGTTGGAGGGGAGGAAAGTTGTCTGAGATCAGGTGGATCTGGCCCGAGTTCACTAGGAAATTGCCTACATATTGAATGAGTTGGTTCTTTGGTTTTCTTCCCCTTTTCTTTTCTTCTTTGGTGGGTTTGGGTTGTTCTTTCAAGCTTCCTTTCTGTATTCCTAGATTTGAGTTGGCCCGAGCCGTTCCTCCTGCTGTAGAGTTAAGGAAAAATTTGTGGACTTTGAGTAACTGATCCGGGGGTATGGTGTAGATCTGTTGTTTTTGATAGGCTTGTTCTAGGTGTACCATATCTATTCCTGCCAATTCCTTATCTTCCATATCTATGTTAGGGTCTCCTATTTACAGTCCTAGATTTGATGGAAGGGAGGTCTCTGAGTTGGAGATTTGAGTGGTTAAAGGGGTAGGTGGGCTAGGGTTTGGAGAACCCTAGACTTGCGCTAGGGTTATGGGATTTGTCAGGGGGATGGAGGGATTGATGGGATTTTCTGACGGATTCTGAAGGGATTCAAAAAAGTTACTAGTTGAGGGTTCAGAGGAGGCTTGTGGAGGTGGTTTTTTGGTAGGATGCCTGCAACACCCCGTGACTTGGGTGTAACTGTCCTTGATTTTGTCAGGATCCTCAGGGTTGGATTTGTTGGGATTATTTAGGGGGAAATCGCGGAGGAGATGGCCATGTTCGTGAAATTTCTGACAACGAAAGGGGATATGCTAGTAATCTAAGGTTTGGGACCATTCTTCATCCTGGTAGTCCAAATTTATGGCTTCGGGTAGTGGTTTGGAGATATTTTAATAAACACAAATACAGGCATAAGAAGTGTACCTTCGTTGTTTTGTTTCCTCCGAGGCTTTGACATAGATGCCAATCATGTTGCCAATTCTTGCTAGTATTTCCTCCAACCAGAACTCTTGAGGTAATGAGTACAGTTGCAGTGAGACCGATGCATGTGTGAATTCCTCCTTCTCTGGGCTGAACGTTTCCATACAGAAATGAAGGAAAAGACTCACCAAGTTGTAAAAGTACAGACCTCCTTCAAAGACTAAGTTTATATCCTCCGGGTTATGCAAGATGATAGTGAAGAATCCCTTTGATCTGAGCTGAAGGTCGTAGTGACCTTTGGGCTTCCACCAATGTTGAATCCATTTAACTAAATCTTTTTCTAATGGCCATAGTCCCAAATTTTTTCCTATGAGGGAAAAATCCGTCATGTATTGTTTCTGATCTTCTATTCTTGGAGAGTTGATAGTATATTTGGGGGCGACAGGAGCCCACAGAATGCATTTTACAGGTTCCGAGGTGCAAGCCACTTTTGGATGGTTTTTTTCAGGGTCAATCTCCATGGGTTTTCCTTCAACATCTCATCCTCCTAGAGTATGTTTTTGAGTTCCATTGGTAGCTCAAAGGGAAGTTGTTTGAAATGATTAAAGCCTGGTTCAAGGCGATGACAAAGTTATAAGAGGGGCTAGGAGGCCCCCCTTCCTCGACGTCCATGGCCGCGATAAGGACTCAGGGCGGCACCCACAGAGGGGCTTAGTGTTGAAACCCTAGCAGAGCTGTGATCTATCACATTTATAATATCAATTATATTATTAACCTATGTTATAAAAGTTAATAATATTGGTCTATATCAACTACTTTTCTTAAATGTATTAATGCCACACTCTTGTTTTAAGAATTCTATTTTAATATTAAAAGGTTATTCTTACACTTTTGATTTTGATATTTTAATGCTACACTTATAATATTAATATTTAATATTAAAAAATATATAATTGTGATCATCCAACTATGGGATATAGTATTACCATTTTAATATAGGAAAATTACTGCCATATTTTATTTGATATTTCAATGTGACTGTATCATTATTTTATTAGGAAGATCTACACAATTTTAGAAGATATCGTTACGTGTAATGATTAAAAGAATAAGTAAAATCATAGAAAATATTTAATTTATATTGATGAAATAATAGATATAATGGTTGACGAAATATTGAATGTAAATCTTCATACATGAAATAAACATCATGGCATATAAGTCAAATTTTTTAAATACATCACATCGGAGGGGGGTTTCCTTCCATGCAATTTATTGTGTGATTTCAAAATTCCTATCTTTATGACAAATGAAAAACTTAGTCAACCATAATATTAAAGTTACATAATATTAAGTTCAACCACAGTTAAATCAAGTAGATTTACTATTAATGTTCTTAGAACAAGTATAATTCATCATGTACAAAGTTCAAGGTGATTTGTTATCAATGTCTTTAAAACAAGTACAAATCATGAGCTATAAATTTCAAGATGATATGATATCAATGTCCTTAAAACAAATATGATTCTAAGTTTTCTTCTATGTAATACATTTCATCAGTTCAAAGTTCCTATATTTCTAACAAAGGAAGCACTTCATTAGAATTTTTTTTAAAAGCTTGGCTAAAACTTCTTTTTCATAATTTTTTGAACAAAAACCAGCCTTTTCATGTGACAAGCATAACTCGATGTTTCAGTCTAACGAACAACATAGAACATTGCAATGTGATGAACATCGTAATGTTGTAATATGTCGAACATATTAGCGTCACAATGTGACAAACATAGTAACATCCCTAACTATCGAACAATGTAACATCGCAATGTGAGGAACATAGCTCTGTCATCATAATCTAACGAGCATATCCCTATCGTTGTAATGTGACGAACATAGTTACATCACAATCTAACGAATAGTGTCATGTTGCAATGTCATAAACATAGCCCTGTCATCCCAATGTGTCAACCATATTCCTTTCCTCACAATGTGGTGAACATGCCTTCACGTTGTAATGTGACACAAATTTCCCGACATCACAATGTGACAAAAATATCAAAACGTTGCAACATGACGAACATGTACTCATGTTGTAATGTGATGTGAATATCCCGACATCACAATATGACAAACATTTTCAAACATCGCAACATGAGGAACATAAACCTTACATCGTAATCTTACGAGCATATCCCTAGAGTCACAATGTGATGAACATAACTTCATTGCAATTTGACAAACATTGTCACATCGCAATGTGACAAACATAGCCCTATCATCCATGTCTGTCAAGTATATTCCTAGTGTCACAGTGTCATGAACATTTCTTCACATTGTAATGTGACATAAATATCCTTATGCCATATTGCGACAAACATTTCCAAATGTCACAATGTCTCGAACATGTCTTCACGTTGTAATGTCACAAAAATATCCTCACATCACAATGTGACAAACATTTCCAAACATCACAATGTGACGAACATAACCCTTTCATCGTAATTTGATGAGCATATCCCTATCGTCGCAATGTGATGAACATAGTTATATCGTAATCTAATATACAATGTCACATTGCAATGTGACAAACATAGCCCTACCATCCCAATGTGTCAGGCATATTCTTGTCATCGCAATGTAACATAAATATCCTGATGTCACAAAGTGACAAACATTCCAAAATGTCACAATATGACGAACATAACCCATTATCATAATGTGATGTGCACACCTAATGTCACAAAGTGTCAAACATAGCCCAATGTTTCAGTGAGATGAACATTTCGCAACGTTACAATGTGACAAACAAAACCCACTATCAAAATGTGACATCCCTATTCAAATGTCATAATGTGACAAACAAAAACCCTACATTGCAACATCATGGCCATAACCTTACAATGCCATGTGACAAGAAAAACCTAATGTCAAAATGTGACAAACAAAACCTAATCAACATTGCAATGTGATAGTGCCATAGTAAACCATGGTTAAACATAATCAACATGGCCTAGCATAATTAGCTCCACATGGTCTACAAAGGTCATCCATGGGCATGGTCAACCATAGTCAACCAAGGTCAACCATAGTAAACCATGGTCATAGTAAACTGTAGTCAACAATGGTGAAGTTCAACCATGATCAACCATACTCAACCTTGGTCTATGTCAAGCTCAACCATGGTTAACCATTATCAACCATGGAAAACCATAGTCAACCATGGTCAAGGTCAACCATAGTAAATCAGAGTCTTGTTCATGGTCAACAATAGTTAACCATAGTTAAGGAAATGGTCAACCATAATCATAGTTAAGGTTAAACATGGAGAATTTCATTGATAGTCATGGTTAACCATGGTCACGACCAACTATGGTCATCTATGTACAAGAACTTCCAAACACGATTAACCATTGTTAACCATGGTCAACCACAATCAACCATGGTCATGGTCAACCTAGGTCAACCATAGTGAAGGTCATGCTCAACCATGGTCAACCATAGCCTACCATACTAAACCAAACTCAACCAAGTTCTACCAAATGGTCATGGTTAGTGTCATGGACAACAACTGTCAACCATGGTTAACCATTGTCAACCATGGTCAACCATGGTCAACCATGGTCAACCATTGTCAACCATCGTCAACCATGGTTAAGGTCAACCACATTTAGCCATGGTCATGATCATATTCAACCATGGTCAACAATAGTCAACAACAGTAAACCAAAGTCCAACAAGGTCATGGTTAAGGTCGACGAAGATCATGGTGATGGTCAACGAAGGTTATGGTCATGGTCATGGTCAACCAAGGTCAACCACATTTAACCATGGTGTTATTCATGGACAACCATAGTCTATCATGATCAACGATGATCATCCATAGTCAACCATAGTCATGGGCATGGTCATTTGTGGTCAGCCCTAACCTTGGTCATGGTGATACATATTCATGATCATCCATAGTCATTGTCATGGTCTTCATCAATTGCAGTTAAATATGGTCATGGTCAAGCATACTCAACCATAATCAATCATGACTAGAGTTAACCATAATGAACAACTCTAATGGTCAACTATAATCACAATCATGGTCCCATTGAGTCATGGTTTACCATAGTTAACCATACTCATATTAAAACATAATCTATCACTATGAATGATCATTATGGTCATGGTCAATGTTTTGTATTTATGTAACAATGTATTATGAATGTATTTTTACTTCATTAATGTAATATAATACTTTATTATTTTAATGTATTATTAATACTTTAATACATTTTTAATGATTTAATGCTTTATTAATGTATTATTTCATAATACTTTATATCTTATTAATACTTTATTAATGTATAAATATATTAATACTTTGATGTAATAAAGTAATACTTTAATGTATTTATGTAAAAATGTACTATAAATGTATTTTTCTTTTATTAATGCATTATTACTACTTTATTATTATTGGTTATGATTAGGTATGATCATCTGTACACAACAAAGTTGACCATTATCACCCATAATCAACCATAGCAATGTATTAATGTAAAACAATAATGTATTAATACTTTAACAATATATTAATTAATATATTATATTATTAACATTAATTAATTAATATGTTATATTAATATATTTTAATATTTTAATTTAGACATTACAATTAAATAACATATTAATATTTTTATAGATTATTATATTAATTTATACATTAATATTTTAAATTAATTAATACATTAAAATCATTAACTAACCACAACAACATAACATTTACTATAAGCAATCTATAACTAACAACAACTATATATTTTAAGTAAAAAGTAATTGATATAATCACATGAACATCATTAATTTTAAAAAGCTGTGGAAGCAGAAATGGTGAAAGCTATAAATATGATAGAAAGAATATGCTTGGTGACTTGGTACAGGCTACGACCACCACCGTGATCATCTGCATCGGGGACAACAAATTGCACTACGATGTAAACTCTGATCCCGCGCCTTAGTATCTTTGAAAAGCGTAAAATATTATCTCACCCGGCCTCATTCTTTCTACAGTTTTCTCGAAACACTGCGAAATTGGAAATGAGAAAAATATCGAAAAGCAAATTAAGAAGTAAGCCTGAAATATTGTACAATGCTGGCGTGATGCTGGCGTAATGTAGTTGTAACTTCTATGTTGGTCTGCATGAATGATAATATAAAGTGACCCTCAAAATCTGAGATTATCAACATTCATGTGTACTGTACATAGCGATTAAAAAACGGTTTTCTGGATAACGTGAATAAGCAATCGCACCGAATTGTTTCCTGCTCCTCATTCATTGGCAGAATATTAGAAATTATTCCATGTTTTACTAAATAATAGGTCAATTTTTGCGTAGTGATCTTACCAATTTCAGACCGACAGACAGATACCACTTTAAATTGCAGCCGGGTCACGCGTATTGTGCTATTCTTTAATCGGTCTTTGTTGGCCCGCTACTGTTTTGTCTCGTTTGTCGTTTTCTCTCTGCGGCGGCTTTGTGAAATAGCCGATTTCACACTTCCTCGAGTCACAAAATGGGCGGCTGTTTTTTTCCACAATTGTTTTTATACCCAATACTATCTGTTATTCCCAAATTATCTATTATATTTTCATTCAAATTTCCAATCCGGGACGTCTAAATAAGCCATGAAATTACAGCACCGTATGCTACAAATTTAAAAACTTGCTATCAATGTTTATTTTAGCTGAAAGCCTGTACATTGAACCTTTTATTTAATTCGCAACAGTAAATTAAGTGAATGCATCGCAATAATATTGTATTAATAAATTAAAAGTATAATAAATTAGTACCTTTAACTCCCCTATTGTCTGTAGCAAGCAAGCCACGTTTAAAACGCAACTGTTCCACGTTATTTCTTCGGTTCACGAAACTCCCATGAAATTCTGAGAGTTGGGTAATCCCTTCCAACCAATCAAACGATGCCAAACAATGATTTAAACACATTCAGGTAAGCGTTACAAAACTACCCGTAAGGATTGTTTCGTTCTTTTAAATTCTTTGAAGAAACAACCTAACTTGAACTCAACGGCTCTTTGACGAAACAACGTAACAAACACTCAACGGCTCTTTGATCGAACTTGGATTAATTCACAAAATATTATTACGATAATTTAGTTGGATTGTTTTAAACATGTCATAAGTACTCCATTCTCTTACTAAATAACATTATTCTTCCTTTACCATCCAAGTTCAATCTAATGATCTTTGGTCGAACTTGGATTAATTCACAAAATATTAGCATTTTAATTATTTAGTTTAAATTTATTAAAAAATTATG
>SNQJ01S0269788.1:0-11759 GCA_010110895.2 Picea sitchensis
CTTCTAACTTCATACTTTGGGGGGAAATCTGTTACACGTCAAAATTACTCAAATGGATAAGTGTCGCATCTTCCTCTCAATTGTCGTAAGTGTCGCATCTTCCTTACAACTTTCGCAAGTGTCGCAAGTTGGTCACAAGTGTCACAAACGATGTTCGAGCATACTTCCATGCCGACGACACTAAGGAGACACTTAAAGCATCTCATGTACCTGATTTGAAGCAGAAGAACTGGTTAACTGAAGACAAGGAACTCTTAACACCTGAAGAGAGCTCTGGAACAAAGGTTTTGAGGAGGAGCACTCCCCTATATCAGCTTTAGGAGCACTGGCGCTCCCCTACAAGGCTTCAGGGAGCGTTATAATGCTCCCCTGCCCCCTTTGAAGGAGCTCTACTCACTTTGAAGGCGTTGGCGCTCCCCTCAAGCCTCTCAGGGTGTGCTACAACGCTCTGATGCCCCTTCTGAGGGAGTGCTGCCTAATCTGAGGCAGTAGTTGGCCCGTTGAGGAGAATAAGGAGAGGATATTTCGAGATTAGGAGTCAGTTGTATTCGAATTCTTGGTTTCATCAAGAGATCCCTGATCTAAGGAGAAAGTTCCCAACTTGTTCTAAAGATAACTCAAGAGGTTAAGCTCCTCTTAACCTATATAAGCAGGCTCTAAGATGGTGGAAAAGGAGGAAAACTACTAGCATGAAACCTATGATCTTGTAGAAAACACAGAGTCAGCCAAAGGAGAGTGATCAGTGAAGCTGCTGTTATCCAGGTTGTGGATCTTTCAGGCAAGGGTTAGACGAAGAGGACTTGACGAAGCTGTCGCATTCACATCTACGATTGTAAGAACTGTTGTCGTTATTCTCATTAACATGACACGCTTGGCCTGTTTCTTTCTAGTTTGTGTCTGATGTCACATGAACTTATCGTTGATAGATAGATCTGTTTTCAAGCTAATATCAATAGGATAGGAAGTGGTTGTATCTTGTTTTGTCCACAGGATCCAGTGAGGAGCAAAGGATTGAAGCGCAACTAGGAGCGTGCAGGGACAAACGTTGATAAAGAGGTACTTCTGTTATCTTCCCTTCTCATATGTTAGTTTGGATAGATTTGAAAGGAAGTCAGTGTCCATGTTAAGCATTTTCTGTCTTAGAGTTAGGGTCAAGCTCTTTGAGGCAATCTACCTATCCGCAGGGAGATTTTCCTACAACACCTATCTAGATCATGTGATGAGTATGAGGTGGATTGGGGAAATACTTTTGGGCATGGGGTTATTGACATATCAAGGGTTCATATTGTATCATTTATGGGTGCCTTTGTGGAGGGTGTGATATGTCCTTCGTTTGCAATGCAACATTTTTCTAGGCCCTTTCCTTTAATTTATTATAGTCTGAACATTGAGTACTATGTGCAACAGAAAGTAAAGAGTACCAAAATTGCAGTTGAAGTTAGAAAAACACAAAGTTCCATATGCAATGGAAATTAAGAGACACCACAAAATGCATTTCCCCAACAAGTGGGACATTTAATTATATGTTTTAGAAGGTCCTTGATTCTTATGGAGTATCATTTCATTTCTCTCAAGACCTTAGGGAAACCATATGGAAGAATATTTATGAGCATGAATGATACAATGACCCTTCAGGGAACCACCCAGTAGAAACCCTTTTCCCAAGGGTGACCTACTTACTAGGAAACCATGCCACCCACCAAGGTGAAACTAGGAAAAATGTATAATTTCCAAGAAAATGATCGATAATTAAGAAAGGATTATTTGCAACATGTTTAAATGCTTCAAATATTAAAATGACACTTACCATGAGATTTGACTTGTTACCTCATGAAGCAAGACCTATTTTCTTCTCGGAGCCAAATCAGTGTAGTGGATGCTGGTCTGTGGTAAATTAGAGGGGATTTGACTCTCGACACTCCATGTATGCTACCCGTGGGCCTCGAGACATGATATACTTAGTTACCCCAAGACTGAGGGGGTAACAAATATTATTATTAAATATAAGTTTCTCATTCCAATTGTGGACAAACTATTGGATTACTTCACAGTTCTAATAATCTCTCCAAGATTGATCTAAAATCAAGGAATTACCATATAAGCATACGAGAATAGGACATTCCCAAAACCAATTTTTGTACCCATGAAGGCCTATATGAATTCCAATCCTTTCCCTTTGGACTATCCAACACCCCAATTTCCTTCCAAGAAATTATGAACAACTTATTATGTCCATAATTACAAACGTTTGTGCTTGTGTCTTTGACGATATACTACTTTACAACAAAATTTGGATCTTGTACCTCAAGCATGTGGAGACAGTGTTGAAACTATTAGAAGAAAATAAATTCTATGCAAACAAATCAAATGCAGGTTTCAAAAGGAAGAGGTAGAATTTTTGGGCCATGATGTATCAACAAAAGTAGTCAAGGTAGACACAAAGAATATTGTGGTGATTAATAATTGGCCTAATCCAAAAATGATCACATCATTACGAGGACTCTTGGTCTAATATCGTATTATAGAAGATTTGTAAAAAGCAATATAGAGACCATTGCTCCACTAACAACATTCTTGAAGAAGGATACCTTTAGATGGGATAATGTAGCCGAAGCTTGTTTTAAGAGGATGAAGGCCATAATGATGACCACTCATTTTTTGACAACCCCAGACTTCATGAAATATTTTTGATCAAATATGATGCATCAAGAACAAGAATAGGAGTTGTGATTATGAAATAAAACACCCCATTTCCTGTGAATGTCAAAGGTTAAACCCGAGAGAGTAAACAAAATCTTTGTATGACAATGGAATGTTGTTAATCATTCATGCCTTAGTAAAATGGAAATAATATTTTCTAAGAGCCAAATTCTTGGTCAAAACAGACCACATCAACCTGAAATATTTTCTAGACTAGAAGAGTTTAATATTAAAATAACAAAAATGGGTAACCAAAATCCAAGTGTTTTTTATTTCAAAATCCTCTATAAAAAGGGCAAGGAAAACCAATTTGTTGATATATTATCAAGAAAAGAAGAAGGATATGCCACATTATGCTCAATTTCAATAGTCATTTCCAAATAGATCTCAAATTTTCAAGCTGAGTATGTGAAAAGTCCAAAAATTAGGACGTTAGTCGAAGAATTTAAAAACAACGACATATGAAGTGAAAAATTTAATTGGGAGAATAATATATTGTAGTATAATGGAATAATATATTTACCTAACACCTTCAAATTCAAAAATCCAAGTCTTAAAATAAAATCATGATTCCTTGACTGCAAGTCATGTTGGATTTTTCAAAATGTACTACAATGTCCAACAATATTTCTTATGGAAAAGAATGAAGGATGATATTCAAAAATGTGTGGTCGAATGCAACCCCTGTCAACACCAAAATTTTGAATCAACTAAACCTCTAGGTATCCTTCAACCCTTTCATATTATAGATCAGAAGTGGATGGAAGCATCTATGGATTTTATCACGTGTCTCCTCACCCTATATGGGAAGGAAAACATATTTGTAATAGTAGATCAATTAACCAAATATGTTAATTTCATTGGAACATCATCAAAATACAAATCCAGACAAATTTGCAATAGTAATGTGAAAAATATCTATAGACTCCATGGTTTTCCCAAATTTATCATCAATGATAGGTGTTATCACCTAAAAATCACTCGCATAACTCTACAGGTGATCACCAGAAGGGTCATCAGTTCAATGCACTAAGGTGCATGTTCATGGAATTAATACACCATCCTCACCAGGACACAATATATACAAAGTGGCTTAATGATAAGGATTTTTCATAATCTACGTGCTCCCACATGATTGTTCCTTCAAAATTCGCATGGTGGGACCATAAGTGAATTCTCATAAAATTTTGGCACATTGATGACCAAGAATACCATCAGATTTAATTCCTAGTTTAAGGACCAAGAGGCCTCGAGCCTATGGGAATCAAAGGATGGTAATTCAAGTGGTTGCATGTCCACTCATGCATGGGAGGACACACCCAAGTGGCCTCCCCTTTCCCATTGAAACCATCCTCCCCTTTCCCATTAAAACCAGTCTTTATCAAGCTTGTTAGAGGCCTATAAAAAGAGGCCATTAGCATGCACAAAGAAAAGAGAATCCAAAGTAATGTTATGTTGGTTGCATGATCTTAGAGAATCCCTTTTCTCACAATATCATCCATACTTTCATAGGAATTACATCTTATTTTATTAAAACTCTCACCCATTGAGAGATTTATACACATCTTCTTACCATTTCATTTTGAGAGAGAGAGAGAGAGGTTCTAGAAGGGAAAAAAAAACTCATCCCAATGAGGAAGAAGGGAGTTCATCCGCTCACCAAATCCTCTATGGTGTTGTACTAAAAGTATTTCCATTGGTATAACATATATCACCTTGTTTTATTCTTGTTCTTACATGTTGTGCTATTATTTCATTATTTTGTTTATATTATTTGTTTTATGGTGTTCCACTAACACTCTAACAATTCTCCGTGGTGCTAGTTAAGCCTAGGATAACACTAAATTTCCTCTTTTGCTCACCCAAGTGACAAAAGAGGTAAAACAGTAGGGAAGAAAAATATATTTTTAATAGTAGACCGATTAACCAAATATTCTCACTTAATTGTGTTATAGCCCTAAATTTCTCTACAGATGCATACCTGGTATTTGGCCCTATTACTTGCATTTTTTGCCAAGCCATCAAGTTGCTCTTCTAAAAAACTCATTTTTTGAAGATGTACGCACCTTGCACCAATACTTCCCATGTACATATGCTTGTTGCACCACTATAGCCCACGTACATATGCATGCTACACCACTACAACCCACGTATACTTGCAAAAGTTGCAAAAAATAAAAAGTTGCAAGGAATTTGTTGAGATTATGGGCTATTGGGTGGTTTCCCAACTAATTCACCGCCTATAGCCCATCACCCAACTGGATAACCATCCTTTTCCCATATAAAGGAGGTTTTGGGGTCTAATTCAACATCTAGACATAAGAACAGTGAAACTCTACTCGTTTCACATCCCCTCCTTGCCCCAAGCATTTGCAGCCTTATTGTGAGAATTGCCTCAGAATCCCTCAATTTTCCCTTTTTCCTCCATTAGAACCCATTCCATTTTCCAAGAAGAAGGTTGAGAGGAGAAATATACATGGAGGTGCACTTGGAGCTTGGTGAAGAGGAGCCCAAACCAAGTTCGAGGAGTAGAAGTTGACTTTGGTTGTAAGCAATCATTGTTTTATCAATAAAATAAGTACTTTTCTTGTCCCAATAACATGATGTGTTGAATGTTTGCATTTGATTTATGTTGTTATTCTAACATCTGACCCTTATTCATACATGAAATTCATGCTTGTAGTTTCCTGTTTATCTATATTTGAATGCAGGCTAGCCTTGAGAGGAGGTTTGCAGTCAGCAAAGCAATCGAGCATGAGAGGATCATCACTAGATACAGAGTAAAGTTATAGTTACCCGATCCTTCTCATTTTTCTTTTCTTGCATGATTATGGGGTATGTTTGGGGTAGTTAGAGAAGTAGGAGACTTTTAAATGGTTATTGATCTTCCTACATTGTAAACCCTGGTCTATCCATAGGTGGTTTTTTCCCGCAAGCAGAAATGGCGACCATACTGGGGATGCCTCTAGGGTTTTAGGGGATTTTGTTTGGGTGTCAGATTGGTTTTAGTACATTTCAAGTTTCTTTTTAGTCTGCTGATTATTTTAAGGGGTCTGTTCACCTCTTGGTTCCATAAAAGTACTCCATGCCCTATCAGTTTGTCTATTTTCTTTTTTTTTCCAAGAAGAACAGAGGTGTATGTGGCCCACTGTAGGTTAGCATGCATACATATGTGCCCTGCTTGGTAGACAACCCACGCACATACACAGGTTGCTTAAGCATCAATAGTGTACTTGGTTCAAGGGAATTTTTTTAAGATGAGGAAGTCAACCTCTTCCCTGATTGAGGTTTTACTTCTCAAGGTTTCTTGTCTAAGTCCAGTGTCTCTAGTTTTTACAGTCAAAACTTGGGTTAGATATCAGTTTGCTTGTCTTTCTAAAGATTTATTGTGCTTACTTCTGGAAGGGTTTTAGGCGAGTCCTTGAGTTTGTTGACCAACCTGTTTGGTGTGTTTAGTGACTTCCTATGATATGAAGTGGGCCAAAGGTCAGTCTCAATCTTGTCTTGTTTTTATTCCCCCCCTTTCATTTTCTTTAAAGAAAAGAGAAAAAGATTTATGTTAAGTTTTTTCTTGTTTGAACCATTTCCCAAAAAGAAACTTGTCATTCTTAGTTTGGTAAAGTAGTTAGGGTTAGTTATTTTACTTGAAAGGAAAAAAGAGTTCAATTTTTAAGTTCTTTACTGATTTCTTAGAGCTTAAGTAGCTCGTAGTCGAGTGAAATTTCGTTTTAGGTTTTCTTTTAGAGATCTTGAAAAAAAGTTGGTTTAAAGAGTTAGTTGCAAATATTTATTGTTAACTAGAAATAATTTTTCTTTCAAAACTTTTCGTTTACTTCTCCTCTTTCATCTCTCATACACATCACTAGTTTCACTTCCATTCCCTTTGAGTTAAAACAAGCCATTTAAAACAAACGCTAATTAAAATCTACTAGACTTTTATGTTTGTAGGGTCAATCAACTAGTTTAGGGTAGAGCCTTGAATTCGGTTGGAGAGGAAACTCTTCAAGTCTTATAAACAAACATTGGAGTCATAGTTAGGGAGTGTAAAAGTCCATGATGTGAAAGTTATCTGGGACCCCCCTCTAACCCAGGGGCTAAACACGAGGTCGCGTAAGGAAAGGTAGCAGAGATAACCCCTCCAAAGCCAAACCAAGCATAGTGGGGAATGCATATTGAGGATATGTCGTGGGATACTATCACTTACATTTGCCTATGGAGATTTGTGGACCTCAAATCCATTCGATATCCTCAGTTGTCTTTCAAACCACTTGGATTCGATACCCTCGGTAGGTTTTAGACTTGTTATCCTACTCATTGCGGTGCACCCGACTGTCGACTGTACCCGCCTGGTGACTATTCATGAGCTAGCAACTTAGTTTCCTTTATTCTAGGGACTTACACAGGTGACTGCAGGGGTATACCACAGTACCTAGGGAAGATGTCGGGCCACACTTTGTAGAGTATAACCAGAGGGTTCTTTCATGTTCAATTTGCACTTGCACCGGTAAGTTTCTCTAGTGTTAGATAACGTAACTATTCTTCCAACTAGATAGTGGTTTTCTTGGTTTATCTTGTAGGAAATTTTCTAGTGTGTGTTTAGTTTTAAATGTTAGTTAAATCCTTACTGTGTCGTTGATATTTTCACAAAGTGGAAGATCAAGAGCTCCGTCGGTCGTGAAGGGTTCAAGGCCTGCCACCGGTTACATTAGAGCCACCACAACCACCATTACGACAAAGACTTGACCATCAAGGGTAATTCAAAGTGACCGAGCCGCAAGAAACTGTGCCCAAGCCAACTCCGAGAGGAGAGCACTTGAATTCAGAGGAACCCACTGTTACTGACCTTGGAGCGAAAGTTCTCGGGTCGACTAATCCTCTAATCACTGACTTGTCAGTTCCAATCTTGGTACAAGTTGTCCCTCCAAGGGTAACACCTCATGAGTGTCAGATAGTCTTGCAAGAAGCTCTGGAAGCAAATCTTGCTACTTCGTCAGGGAGTCCTCATACTCCCTCAACGACTGCCACCATAGGGGTTATTCTGACTCCTATCCCACCTTCTCCGGTATGGACCACAATGGTCTCGACCACCTCTACTTCGGGTAGTGGTCCAATTCCGTCAGCTGCGGCGACCACTGCTCCATTCACACAGAGTGCGACGGGCCCTCCGTTTTAATACAGAATGCCCAACTTTGATATGAACTCCATCCTTACCTACTCCACCCTACAAACCATGGGTATGGGGGAAGGGAGTTCAAATTCTCCCTTGCAAGGGTCTATGGGTGTAACACACCCACTACCGTAAATCAAAATTTTGGTTCATTTTTCAATAAAGAGAATCCTTCAGAAACTGGCATTAGCGAAATGCCAATCCCCGACTCAATATCGAGATTCGGGATTTCGAACTTTTCACTGTGAGAGTCCCTATCCTCTCGAATCCCCGATCACCGATGGGACAATTTTCCGATGCGCCCCCTTTTTCACCAGCCCCTTCTAGCGTACCGCTGGTCCACGTAACCTGCGTTCATATGACCACAGTCATATGCTTCTGTTGGGGTTTCTTCTATCGGGGTTTTTGACACCCACGATGTTTTGGCGACTTGAATCACCGACCTCCGATCTCCAAATCTCTCCTTTGTTTCCTTAGCCCCACTTGGCTAAGCCTTTGGCCCACACGACCGACTCCTATATGACCACAACAACAACCTCTCATCGGGGTTTGCGGTGTCGAGGTGCACATGTACCCGGAACTCCTGATTCTCCAATCCCCGATGTGCTTCAGCCCTCCCAGCTAAGCCCTGGCCAATGTGACCACTAATTCTGAAACCATAGTCCTACCTCTCGTTGGGGCTACTGGGTTTCCAATGTCGTAAAACACTTACCCCTAGGTTTCCCGATCTCTCGAACACCGATTCTCCGTCAAGATGACAGCTAAATCCCACTACGGCTCTTCCCTCAGCTCCGCTATTCGGATAGTTGTTCCCCACTGATCGGGGTTTCGCGGATCGCGATTTCAAAGTGCACAATTCACTTGTCACCGGGATCCCCGATATCTCGATGAACTCCAAATGATGATAGATTGACTCCCTGTCGGGATTTTCTCCGATGGCGCAGATCTCTACTACGTGTCCTCTAAATGAACGGTCCCGATTCCCTCCGGGGTTTGGGACTTGAACTGTCTCGAGTTCCTTTTCCTCGGGAACTCTGATACGCCGATTCCCCACTTCTCCCAGAGGTCTGACACCTGTCCTCCGCTAGTTCCACCTGTGGCCCACACAACTCTCCTGTTGGGATTTCACGTATCGCGGTTCCAAACTACGAGGGTTTCTTCCCTTCGATATCCCCGATGCTCTGAACTCCGACCCTCCTGGATCTACTGACACGCGTCCTCCAAAATGAACGGTTCAGGTCATGTTGGGAAATCGCGGATCACAATTTCGTATGACAAGGTTTCTTTGTTCTCGAAAACTCCGATTCCCCAATTCCCGACTTCCGGGATCTCCTGACACGTATCCCCCACGATAGACGGTCCTGATCTTGTCGGGATATCGCGGATCGTGATTCCAAGCAGCAAGATTTATTTTCTCTCGTAAACCTCGATTCTCCGATATGCCGATAGACGGCCTCCCTATCGGGACTTTTCCCGGTGGCTCTCAATCGCTGCCACGCGTCCTTCCAGATGGACGGTTCTGATTCCTCCAGGATTTCGAGACTTTTGACGCCCCCATTCTCGCAGCCTCAGGAACTCCAATTTCCTGATGCCGAAGGTCCTGACTCTCTATGGATATCGGACGCCTGTCTCCCTAAAATGGACGGCTGACGGGTAATTGGACCGAGATCTAACATTCTAGATTCGTTCTTCCTGCGCACACTCCAAAGACTAGACTCCGAGTATCTTAACTCGATCCAACGGTTCGTATTGTCCCCTCATGTGCATATTCCACCACTTCGTGGATGTGGAAAGATCACTGGTCCGAATGTTCTTTTGGGTCTTGGGATCTACGATCCCGATTTCTCGTTGCTCACGATGATAGAGGAAAAAGGGGCAAGGTATGTAACACCTTCGTTACTTTCGTCCATCTAATGGTCGTGAATGTCTATGGGTCCTCCGACGAGATCTCATCCATCGACTTGTTACATATCACAACACTACTATCTCAGAACCTTAAGAGGATCGTTCCTCCTCATACAGGGTTAATAAGACCTGCGCGTTCAGGTCCTTTTTCTGGGTTCTTGGTGAACCTTTCTAAGGAGGGAATCTCTGTGAAGAGATCCCTACCGGGGCATTTCTGGGAACAGATAAGGGAAACAAACTCCCGAGGATGGACTGGAAGTCTGACTTGGTTTAGCTCATGCATAATCAAATACATTTATCAACATAAGTCATGCATGGTTTCCTCTATTATAAGCATATATCTATTCATTCTTATCAAACACTGCATCGACATTCTAACACTGAAATCATTTACATTTTCAAAGTTCTATGAGCATATATATGCATATACCAGTCTATGAATTTCAAGATGCAATATATATAAAACACTTATCAGAAATACACCAGAAGTGGGTGCGACTACTGAGAGGGGTGCTCGTTTCCACCCAACCGTAGGCGTAGCGACTCCCAATGGATTTACCACTAGCCACCCCCGAGCTGAGACCACGATGCTCTGAGACTGCGTCACTCTGTCTGCCAGTGACCAGGAGCGAAGGTTGCAATCCTTCCTCTCTGCTATCACTCACCCTTCTTAATGCCAGAGTTCCCCTCGCGTCTCCCTCTCAATCACTTCTGCCATACGCCTTATCCTCTCATGAGGTTGTGTGTGGCACGATTACCCTCGCGTCGATCAGGCCTAACAGCTCTACGGATGGGCGGTTCACCATCCCATCCCTCATCAAGCCACCCGCCTACCAGCCTGCGAGACATTAATTCCAGGGCCAGCGAGCCGCTTTTGGTTCTCCAGGCCAGTGGAGTCCAAATACGGTATTCATTCAGGGTGGAAGTTAACGCCACCTTTCCAGGTGCCTTCCACCGCCATCGTGGTCTCTTTTCTGCACATCCCCTCTCAGCAGTCCTGCAATATAATTTCATAATGTTATTTACATTCATCGACCTTCTTCATAAAGTCCATTCACATCATACATTCACATTTTCATCATGCTTTAGCATGGTAATTCCTATATTAGGATTAATTACAAATATTGGGGGAAACAGGGTGTTACAATTCCCTCCCCCTTAAAGGAACACCGTCCTCGATGTTCTTTCTCAAAACACATGCCATGCCTTTCTTATTCGTCCACTTCAGAAGTCTTGATCTTCGTCATCTTCCTTCAATAATTCCTGGACAACAAACCCATTAATTCACAATTTTGTGCAAAAACATCTTACAAATGTTCAAATTTCAAAGAAAAAAGGAAATTTCATATTCTTAGCACAATACTTATCTGTGCAGTTCGTGGATTGGTATCTGCATCATAATTTTGTTATCCATGCTCATCGTCCTCCTTGACGTACCTATAGGACGCAAAATTCCAATTCAATATCTCACAAGAGCCATCATAATTTTCATCTTTCTTTCCAAGGTTTTTCTTCCCGCACGGGAAACTACCCACTGCGTGCATTACCCCCAATAGTTTCAAAAATTATTAAGGTCTCATCTTCCTTGCGGTAACTCACCCTCCAGGCCTAGGCTCAGGCATCCCCTTCACTGTCATATAGTCCCTCGGGTGATCCATATTTCCCTGCCAAGGTTTTCTTGCTTAAGAAGAATTTTAGAGGCTCTATCGAGTCTTACAGTCGAGGCGTCCTTCCGGATGGGGTTACCTCAACACAATTTTATTTTAAATGATCATGACTCATCACAGGGTTTTCATGGCTCAGTAGTAGTCATGTTCATCATCTTCAGTTTTGGAAGCCTTCATTTGTTCCCTTCTGAACATGTCTTTTCTTCTCAACGGTATCACAGGTATACAAAATTCATGAGACATCATTATCAATTCTGGCTTTCAAGATTTTATTGCAAACCTGTCACCCACAGATTTGTCCATTCTCACGATTTGTTTTC
>SNQJ01S0269789.1:1396-11759 GCA_010110895.2 Picea sitchensis
CGTCTCTTGAGATGAGCGAATTCGCTCTAGAAAAAGGAATTAAATTGAAGTATTCGGCCAGCTACTACCCCCAGGGCAATGGATTGGCAGAATCAACAAATAAGAATTTGATTAAAATCATCAAGAGAATGGTATCCGAGAATCACAAAAACTAGCATAATGCACTATTAAACGCAATCTGGGCTGATAGGGTAACACCAAAAACTACTGTAGGTAACTCTCCCTTTTTTCTCATCTATGGCAGAGAAGCAATTATGCCACCACACATTCTTCTTCCCTCACTACAGTTATCACAGAAAATACAAGAAGAAGTTTGTCCCCCTTTGGAAAACCGAATTAACGCTTTAATGAAACTAGAAGAGGTAAGAGCTCAAGCTAAACATAAGTTAGATCAGCATCAGCTAGTGGTCAAAAGCTGGTTTGATGCCAACTCTGCCTCTGATAGGAACTTTGAAGTAGGTGACCTTGTTTTGAAGTGGGACAAACCGCATGAAGGGAAGTGAGAGCACACGAAATTTAAGAACTTATGGCTTGGACCGTTTTTAATTGCTAAGAAACTGGGTCCCAGCTCTTTCCGATTGCAGAATATAGAGGGACAGCCTGAAACCTATCCGGTGAATGGCCAAGCTCTGAAAAGATATTTCACTTGATGACAACCCTTTGTATACTATGTAAATATTCTTCTTTGGTTTGCTTTTCTTTTACTGTTTTGGTTTCAATTTTTCCCTTGCGCTTATTAGTTTTTGATGTTGGAATACACATACCTGCATGCTGAACTGTTCAGACGAAGAAAATAGAAATTTCTTTCACTGAAATGACTGTTGAAAAATTGTGTAAACATCAATTATATACTTCTGAAATTTACTTCTGTGTTTAGAAAAGATTGTTGTTTGAAAGAAGTTAACTGATTTCGATCTGTGAGTAAAGCCTGTCATGATCATCCATTATCTTCTTACGCTGTCCCTTTTCCTTAAGGGAATAACTCAGAAGATGTCTCCCTGCCTTAGAAGGTTGTTTTTGTAAATAAACCATCTCTGGATCTTAATGAAGGACAGTTCTAATAAAAAAAAAAAAAAAAATTCTGTTGAGGTCTGTAAAAATATGTTTAAACTATCATGATTTTCAGCATCACTCCGCTCAATTATACAACTTTAAAAACTAGAATTTAATCATAAAAGAGCTATGGGAAGTGCTTGTAAACCCGCCAGGATGTTGAACAGGTCTGCTGGCAGCGGGTAAATGCATGCATGACGACAAGACAACTTCGTCGGGGTACTGAACAGGCCCGCTGGCAGCGAAGCAATGTCGGGTATATGAAAATTCATAAATATGAAACCTCTTGACCTTAAAATGTCCTTTATTCTGATCTGGAAATTCTTGGCAGGATACGGATGTCATAGTGGGTTAAATGGAAACCCTGTCAAGGCTATGGATGCCAGCTAGAAGCAATGGCTATGTCAATAGTATTGGGGATTTTATCTTTAATATCCTGGCTCACTTGTCTTAAGACTGTTATCAATTTTCATCCTTTAAACACTACTGGAATATTTGATTAATGACGATGTTTAAACGATTTTCTGGTTGTTATTTTTGAGTTAGAATTTTTCTCATTATCATAATATGAAGTTTTTCTTTTGGCAGAGATAACTGCTTCTACCAGTGTGTCGCCATTGTTGGCGGCCATCTCTCTTTTTTATCCTATCTCTATAAGCTGCCTACACAAGTGTTTTGGAACCCTTGATTCTCATCGCAAGTTTTTGAATAAAACAACATTTTGCGCATTTTCACACCTTCCTTCTGTTCTATTTTTCACGACTGCAAGCATGAAAACTTTGATTTCGAAGTCACGTCAATGGCATTAAAATCATCACTGGATTATTATGGTCACTCTTGTCCATGTTTTCGTTGCATTTCCAATTTAATTATAGTCGCACAGTTGACAATACACCAAAATCTTTACTCATTTGGCATTTTTGTTGTTAATATGATTTCAATTTTTGTGAGACTGTGATGATTTTCTAATGATTGTGATTCAATCGTTTATTTATTGGTGGTTTGATGTACTTTGATCAAATTCCTTGGCACATTGATTTCATGAAAACACATTGACATTATGGATTAGACCCTTGGCGCAATCATTTCATACAACATATATTTGTTATGATTGAACCCTTGGTGTTGATTCCAAAAGAATTATTTTGATTTTAAAACCATGCAAATACTATTGCTCGTGTAAAATATTTGGGTCAACTCACCATAGTTTTCATTAATTGTTTGAATGGCATTTGATTTTAACACATTGCAATAGTGATTTGAATCACCATATGCGCCATCGGTTGTACATTTGGATATGACTGTTTTGCATGGGCTGATCTAGTTCCACCACCCCTGCACACTTTGGCATTAATGCTTGCCTCCTATCTCAGGTCACCTCTGTTGGTTTCGGGGAAGTTTGTGAGCTATTCGATCCTGCGTTTCCCTTGACCAAACCCTTGTGTGTTTACCCTGGTCACTGTGTGCCCTTGCCTATGGCACTTGTGGTGTGTATAGAGCCTAATGGCAGTCAAACACTCTTGCTTTTTGACAATGCCCGCGAAGATTTGGAAAATAGTGGCTGGTTTTTATCCAGAGATTTGAGGGTTTTAACCTTTCATTTGCCTAACAATTTTCCCTCACCTTCGACGATTACAGGGCTAAGGTCGGAGACATACAACTCAAGCTAAATGAGGAATTCCTCAGTTTGACTACAGGACTACCAACCATAGGGCAAAGGTGGTTTAAAAATTCCAAAGTAGACGAGGTGTCGTGGTCGCTCCTATTCACATCAAGGAAGATTGTGAGTTGTGATAGAGGTATGCCTCTTACTACCCTCAAACCCAGGTGGCACGATCTTTTGGCAATTGTTAAGCAGTTTTTGACCTGCGAAGGTCATTATGGCTTGGTATTTCTGTATCACCTTCGGATGTTGATGAATTTTATAGACTACCCTCTGAATATGCCACATTATATTTTACATAGTCTTTACAAAATTTCCAAACGATTCAAGCGTGAGAAAGATGATAGCATCCTTTTCCATCACTACTTGATCAAACTCATTATCGTCCACCGTTTGAGCCTTAGTGGTGATAGTTGGCAAGCCTTCCTATCAAGGAATGGCTTTGCCACTCTCGAGTTTGTCCAAGTGGACAAGGTTGTGGTTACTGAAACTCTGGTTGGGCCAGTCATGAGATTTCATATCCTTCTACCCGCTGTTAAACCCTCGAATTTCCCCGACCTCGACCTACCCAATACCATGGCCGACCCGTGTACTAAAGACAATACTAAGGCTATAAAAAATCCTGTGAGAAATAAAGGTAAGAGTGATACTGGTGTCAACAGTAAGGGAAAGAAAAATGCACGATGGATATCCAGATGTGCTAGGAACAAACCCAAGAAAAACGTTGACCAGAAGCCAATAGTGCTCAGCGAGGACTCAGACTCCGAAATTGAATGTTTCTTGACTGAGGAGTATCCCTATTCTCATGGCCTATGCTCTATGGAAACCTATGACTATGTCTCCAACTTACCTCCATGCCTCAAGAATGACCCTAACTACCCGGGAATTAAGCTTCACAATCGAACCCCTGGTAACTTGAAAGAACCCTCGCCTATGATGCCAAAGCCCGTTCAATCACCGTGTGCTCAATGTAATGCCCGGATTGAACTTTATTACACCGACGTTCCCCTATTGAAATCTAATATCAAATCATTAGAGGAATTAGTTATTGTGTTATCAAAGGAGAGCGACAGGTTACAGGCCAACG
This sequence comes from Picea sitchensis, assembly GCA_010110895.2. Lineage (NCBI taxonomy): Eukaryota > Viridiplantae > Streptophyta > Pinopsida > Pinales > Pinaceae > Picea > Picea sitchensis. Next base: position 5,200 of record SNQJ01S0269789.1, read on the forward strand.
AGAAGAAACAAAAAACCATTGGTTCAATTGTCTTCAAAAATGTCGAAGGAACAACGACCTTTGTCAATTCAAAGTTATCATGATCGAAACATTTTATTACTACCCAGGTATGTGTTTCAACATCGATTTTGTTTTATGAGTTGGTTTGAATTAATATAACCGATTGGGTTTTGTCTTCAATTAGTTCTGTTCGTTTTTAATAGATTCAAAATGACTCTGTTATTTTCATTTTACCAAAAATGATATCATTATGAATCATTTACAGAATATTTGTTTGCTAAACTCGGACACAGCTATGATTTGGTTAATGCGATTTTATTGTTCTCAGATTAGTATAAATGATTGATTTGTTTTCGATTCTGTTTGATTTTCTTTTGAAACAATTCTATACGTTTGAATTAGGGTGGCCGATTGGTTGGTTTCGTTTAAGTTCTGTTTGAATAGATTCAAGAAACGATTTTGTTTCATTTTGAATAAATATTTTCGTTTTGGATTATGATGGCATGCGACCTATACAAAAGATTTGTTTCCTAAAATCATGTAGCTATGTTTTGATTGATACGATTTCGCATAACGATTGTGTCAACTCCCGAGTTAGTTCGATTTGTTCCTTTTTTATTTGATTTGCAAACGATTGCTGCGTGCCTTGAATTAGCATGAGTTGGATTGGTATCAAAGACAGATTTGATACGGCTCTGTTAGTTTGGATTCAAAAAATAATTCTGTTAAGTTCGGATTGACATATTTTGTCTCTATTGAATTCGTATGAAAGACTTGGCTAAATCGATTATAGTCTGTTTTGAAATTGGTTCAAGAGATGATTTCGTTGGTTCCCCAACTATCAATCGATTATGTATGTTTTGAATCAGTAATAAAAGTTGTTTGACAAATCTCACATATCCTGTTATCATTTGATTATTTCAATTACGATTTCATTTGTTTCAATTTGCATACAAGTTTTGATTTGTTGTGGTATGAATGATTCGCTTTGTTTGGAATTAGTAATTAAAGATTCAGTTTAATAGGTTCGATATATTTATATTATATTTGAATTGATTAAAAACGATTCTATTTTCAAATTAGACCAGCTACAGAATCGCAAGATTCTGTAGCTAGTCTTAAAGTTTAGATTTTTGTTAATTTTATTAATAAAACATTATCTAAACTTGTGTATTCTTGTCTGCTCACAGGTACCAACGAATTTCATTGACAAATTGGACATGTTGTAGCAGTTTAGATATAGTTTTCAATTGTTAGTCATAGGCAAAAAATAGGGACTTGGGAGATTATTCCCATATTTTTTGTAAACTGCTTTGATAATTCCCACAGGGATGTTTTACCCTATGGCCTTTAAATACTTGTTATTTTTTGCAATGGACCCATCATCACTGTTGGGAGAACAATACTATGGATTTATGATGATACAGACCGGGATGAAAGTTGATGTCTTGTAACAGCTTTAGCTTTCAATATATCAAACTTTTATTTCAAGTTTTCTTCATATCAGTTTGATATCAATTATCGACTACTTTAGCTATCATGATTCATTGCAGGTTGATATGATTTAGTTTATGTGTTGTCCATATTTGATCTCTCTTATTTTAAAAAGTACAACATTTACTTTGTTTCAATTTAAGGAATTAAGGGTTTACCTTCTTCGTTAAATGAATCATTTTGCACAAATCTTTGCACACAGATTTATCTAACTGCGATGATTTGTAAATCATAAGATTGCTGTCTGTTTTATGTCTTGTTTGTTCTATTGTTCATATTCAAAGGAGCACTGCTGCTTCTTGTTTACGAGAAGCCTGTGAAGAATCTGGTGCGGGTTTCCTCCCATCGAAAAGATGAATTGAATACTTTGCACAAGACAAATTGGAAAGCGTTATTATAGGTTAGTTTATTAGTGTTCTTTAAGTAGTTTAGATAGATATATATACAGTTTAGATTTATAATTAAGATTATCATTTTAATTGATCAGCTTAGATAGTTATAATTTTAGTTCTTTTTCATGAAATCATAAAAAAATAAAAAAAACAATAGTTTTGCTGTCATAAGACAACTCACAAATGTTTTTTTTCAGGTTTTCATTTAAAATCTGTAATCTGTAAATATTGTACATTTGTGATTAAGATCTAATCCTGTTGATAGATGAACATTTAATTTCATAGGATTACTGTTGTATAATATTAGACAATAGGCTGTACATGTTTATTAGTTTTCTTTAATTGTTGTTTCCATTTATATTAGTTCCTTAAGTTAGTTTCTTTCATTTTCCTAGGACTTAGATCGGCCAACGGAGCCGCTAAACCCGTCAGGGTGGATCATCCCAAATGGCTTGGGTTATTTAGACAACCCTGGACGGGATCCACTCTTCCAGTTGGTGAGCGTTCATTTTCTCCCGTCAACACAAAGTGAATTGAAGAAGGAAGTACATGTAGGCCCTGAAGATAATTAAAGAAAAGAATTACAAATTAAGAAATTTCCAGGTTGGCCCTAATGTTAAAAGGAAGTGACATAAATGGTATAAATAAATATCATTATACATTCATTTGATACACAAGTCAAATTTAAGAGGAAATAATCAGTAAAGAAAGTCGGATTTCAAGGGAGGATGAAGTGTTTTGGTGATGTGTTCTAAGGTATGCTATTTTCAGGTCATCTTACCATTTTTGATATAACTTGTTTTCTAAAATGATTCATATGGTGAAATTGCTATGGTATTGAGAATACATATCAAGGTACCTATGGTAAATTTTTCATCTCTTGATTCGCTATAATTATGAAGATACACTCTGTGGAAGATAGGTTTTTTGACCAGTCCTGAAGCTAGTCAATAAACATGTGTTCCAGGTAAAAGAGTCACAAATTATTCATAGAGAATCCAAATGAAGTGGGTCATATTGCATTGGAAAGAGTATGGAATTTATTTTATCCTGTGCGAGTTTCAGAATCAAATGTTAAATATTGAGCGTGGGGCATTCTGTGTAAGTTCGGTCACCTGAATAAACCAGAATTGAACAAAGTCTACCATTCTCTCTATAACCTTTTTTTGGGTGTAAGGAAGGGGAAAGGATGGAGAGTTCAAATATCTCTTGATATTAGAGTATTGTATCTTCCTCTTGGAGGTTTATCCCTCCCTTTACATTTGGAAGATGTAGCTACCTTTGGAAGTCATTATTTCCCTTGAACAATAACTTTTGATTATTTCTCATATATTGTGCATGGTGTATTGGTGTAACTCTTATACTATTGTTCATTTCTCATTGGATATAGTTGAATGGTTTAAGTATAAGTTGAAAAAGGTTTTAAATTGTACTTGATACTGATTCACCACCCTCTCAGTATCAACAATTGGTATCATAGTAGGTTGCCTTCAGAACAATTTAACCACTGGGAGGAAAATCCTGAGCAGAGATGTATGACCATGAACACATTTCAAAGGGGATTCAAAAATTTGAGGGAAGAAATTATGCATACTGGAGAGATAGAGTGAAAACTTACCTAACATCTTTGGGAGTAGGCATTTGGTACTTAGTTGTAAATGGCTATGCAATCCGAAATAATTCTCCAACCGATCCAAATGAGAAGAAGCTTATGAGTTGTAATTCAAAAGACAAACATGTTATTCTAGCAACATTGTGTTGACGGGCGAAATTGACCGTCCGTCAACTGCGAGAGTGGATCCGGTCCGGGGTTATCTAATAACCCAAGCCATTTAGGATAACCCACCCTGACGGGTTTAGCAGCCCCATTAGCCGATCTAAGGTCCTAAGAACACAAAAAAGAAAAAATGCTCTAAAATAACTAATCTAACTAAAAATAACTATTAAAACAAACTAAACAAATCTAACTATTCTATATATACAATCTACTATCTAATACTATACTAACTCTAAGAAATTAAATATCTAACCAATAAATCTTATTCACAAAATATACAAAAATTACAATTTACAGATTTGAATGAAAACCTGAAAAACTCATTTGTATTCTGTCCTAAGATAGTGAGAGCTATTGTTTATTTGATTTTTACGATTGTATGAAAAAGAAATAAAACTATCTAAACTAAACAACTAAGATACTAACTCTAACTACAAATTTAAACTACACATATATCTAATTAAACTACTTAAATTATACTAACAAATTAACTACCAAATAAATAACAAACTGACCTGAAGAAACGCTTCAGGTTTGTCCTGTATGTAATGATTGTCTTAGCTAATCGGAGGGAGGAAACCTGCACCGGATTCTCCACGAACTTCTCGTAAATAGAAAGCTGTAGTGCTCTTTAAATATGATTACAGGACAAACAAGACATAAAAATTTACAACAACCTTATGATTTACAAATCTTCACAGTTAGATAAATCTGTATGCAAAGATCTATACAAAATGATTCAATTAACGAAGAAGAGAAATCTGTGATTCATTAACTGAAACAAGGTGATTGTTGTACTTTGAATAATAATGAAAGAGATCAGATATGGATAGCATATTAATCAAATCATATCATCCTGTAATAGATTATGATAGCTAAAGTAGTCTATAATCAACTGCAAACTGATATGCATAAAACTTGAAACAAAAGTTTGATATATTGAAAGTGAAAGCTGTTACAAGACATCAACTCTCGTCTCAGTTTGTATCAGAAATCCATAGCCTGGTTCTCCCACAAGTGACGATGCCTCTTATTACAAATAATAATAAGTATTTAAAGACCTCCCACATGGTAAAACATCCCTGTGGAAGTTATCAAAACTATTTACACAAATCTAGGAAAATATCCCAAGTTTCTATCTCTAACTCAAACTAACAACTTAAAAATAAAACTATATCACAAAAATATCTCCTAGACTGCCACAACATGTCCAATGCAATTCGAATGTACCTGCAAGAGGTAAAAAATGGACAAGTCAAGAGGATATTTTGCTGATGAAATTGATAAAAATCTAATTCTAAAGACTAGCTACAAAATCTTGCGATTCTGTAGCTGGTCTAAATCAAACACGAAATCGTATTAAAATCAATTCGAATTTAAAAAAAATAAATTCACTATTAAAAAGTATCTAATTTCTATTTGAAAGACAAATGAATCATTCAAATCGAATTTGTTATACTAATTTGAGATCAAACAAGACTAAGATCAATCAAATGATTACATAGATGCATGCACGTTGTTCCATATGTTATCACCAATTCGGGTATACAGAGTCATATTGGATAACCGACAGCAATGAAATTGATTCATGGACCAATTAAAATCAACACAAAAGGTTGCTTCGGCTATCCACAAGATCACTTCGAATCCAAACCAAATTAACAGGATCATTTTCTCAAATTGATCGCACAATATTAAACATAACAAACGATCCATGTTATTAGCGAATCAAATCAAAACTGGTATGTGAATTATCACAAACGAAATCATAATGGAAATAATCGGTTGATAGCAGGGTCTGTGGGACTCATCCAATCATTTGTTATTGCCAATTGGGGGTAGACAGAATCGATTGACATTCAACGAAATCATTACTTGAATTCATTTCAAAACGAACTATTAACCGAATTTTCTCATACGAATTCAACAGAGATAACATATGTTGATCTGAGTTTAACAAACTCATTTTGAAAATTAAAATCAATAGAGAAGCATCAAGTCTATTTTCTATATGAATCCAACTCATAAAAAACAATCGTGCTAACTGAAGATACGCAACAATCCAATCAAAACAAGAGAGAATCAAACAGTTTGAGTTTGACATAGTTGTTATGAATCAACACAAATCCATGATTTCGGTGAAGAGATCTTTTGCACAGGTCAGATATAATCCAAATCCAAACCAAAATGTCGACAAAACAGAGTCATTTTTCCAATTTAATAGACTACATCATATTTATCAAGCCAATTCAATCCTATGAAATCATTTCAGAAATCAAATCACAAGAACAAAATCAGAGCCGTTGATATCCAATGACAACAATATCATGTTAAATCAAAACATAACCGTGTTCTAATTTTAGCGTAAAAACCTCCTGTTCAGGTTAGATATAAACAAAATCCAAGCGAAAACAAACACCATTGATTTCGTTAACTCAAACCAACAGAAAAACAAATCATAACCAGTGAAAACCAATCAATTGCTAAACGAGCATGACCAAATCGTGTGACCAAATCATAACTTCATTTAATTTTAGCAAAATGAAAACAATGTACAGGATCCACAACATAACCATTTTTGATATGGCTATGACAGAGTCATTTCGAACAATGGACAGAGCTATTTGAAAACCAAACTCAATTCATTATATTAATCCTTAGCAATTCATAGAACGAAATTGATATCGAAATTCATACCTGGATGATGAGCATACAACTTGGTCATAACAGTTTGGAATTGATGAAGGCTGTAGCCGATTCGACATTCCTAAATACGATGGAACCAATGGTTTTCTTCTTCTTGTCATTAGCTTGAAGCTTGTCCCTTTCACTAGTCAACACTGTAACTTGGTTTTCCAATGATTTGATCTTCGACTGTAATAAGGGGACGTCGATAT
>SNQJ01S0269790.1:0-11759 GCA_010110895.2 Picea sitchensis
TGTAGTTCATTTCAATTTGCATTTGTCTTAATCATAAACAAGAATGTTGCAGCAACCAAGATCACAAGAAGAAACACCATGCACAAGAACACAATAAATATCCTAGGAAACCCTTCTCAACAAGGGAATAAAACTCAGCCAAATCCTTTGCTATATTCTTCAAGAGAAAGACCTTCACCACCAAGAAAGACCTAGCACACAAGAGGGTGCTCAAACCCTAGAAGACTAGCACCCAAGAGAGGTGCACACTTTTCTCAAGTAAATGTACTTGCTGAAATTTCCAAACTCACATGAAGAATATGACTCCACAATGGAGAATCTTCCTTTACTTATATTAGACTTGTACTATCAACATAAGTGTCTATTGGCTCAACAGGGCCGACCTCTCTAAGTCACATTATAATAATTATTATTATTATTATAATTAATATTGACCAAATTAATTATCTTTTACATTTATTATTAATCACATTAAGGTGGGAGCGACCTGTACCCTTTACATAACAATTAGGGTTACAGGCAGGTCTGACTCTTGAACAATATATATAGCAAAGGATCTGATACACCCACTAGTGCTCATCCACTAGGGGCACATCTGATTCACTGCATTACACAGAAGAACCAGATCTTCACACGTTCACCTGTGCTCGTCCACAGGCACGTCCACTCTATAGATCTTCTTTCCCACTACCTCACACATGAGAATCATTTGGAGTCTTCTTGTCAACTCTGGTGCTCAGAGGAGGCTAATACATCATCTTCATTTCTGTTCACATGACGATGCACCCAACACTTTGGGATTTCACTCGTCACCTTGTGCTCAACCACAGACACGTTTAACTCAACAGATCGCCTTTCCCACTAGATAATCTTCTGGAGTTCTTCTCAACTCTCTGAATGGAGGAGGTCATCTCTACGTTCCTAGATCTGTCTCAGGCAAGAACCATGTACCCTTCTTAGGGGCTTTCTCTCAGGTTTGTAAGCTAAGAGAAAGACTCACATTGCTGCAATGATCCACATCTCACAGGTTTGTAAGCTGGAGAATGTCTCACATAGCTGCAATCATCAATGGGTTCAACCCTTTATTGGTCCACACCCAATTAGCAAATTCGTTTGCAAAGCTTTGCATAGCAACAACTTGGAGGGTCAATGCACCAACACACAGGTAACACAAAAGGATATCTCATTTCCTTTGACTACAATCATATTCTACATTGGTATATCGATCTCCTACGAGTCGCTCAGCAAAGGATCTTTCACAACCCCTTTACACAATAAGTACATGGAAAACCACCTCTCTCATAATTCTTGGCACCCATTGCAAGCATCCATCAACACTCGACTTGTAACCTTCTTTCTTGGTTGAGTCTGCTCCAATTGGCATGTCAGGCCATTGGCTCCACTTCTATTACTTTCTTTGTTTTGCCCGGATCACAATAGCACATAGAGCCATGTTCCTTTATGTTCTCAAGTCCATGCTTACCTAAGTCATTCCTCAATAGGCTCTCTACACTCGAACGATTCTCTGTTCCATCCTTCCTCTGCATTTAATCCATGACTGCTTTGTAGAAAAATCTAACAATACATAAACAATCACTACAGTCCCAAGACCTGCATAACCACTCAACACTCAAGGATCAGTGATAGCAACAAACTCTTCCACCCAACCATATAAATCTAACATCCAATAGCCACATGTAATCATCTTGGCGTCAATTGATCCACACTCTGTTCCAAACTTGCAAATCCATAAGCATATCGTAGCCACGGTCATTAGATCTCAAGCATAATGAATCATGAGTAGATGAGCCATTCTTGCCAAAAACCTAGAGATCATATCTATACTCCGTGGCTCTCAACATAAGACCACTCTCGCTAGAGAGTCCAGGTTTATCCATGCTCCAATACCATATGTAAAAACAGAGCACAACCAGAAAAGCAATAAACACGAAGCAAGCACAAAAGATTTTACCCTCGAAACTCTTTACTGATAAAACCAGCACCCAAACATATATCTATTATTTCCTTGGCCAATCTGACCAAGCCAGCTAAACATGAGCCGCTTGAGGCTCTTTTACCGTGAAGAACACCAAGCCTTAAAATAGCCTTTATTACACCAAATATCATGGGTGAATACCACTGGCCACCCAATACCATGGACCTGTAAACTACCCTACAGTAAACCCACTGATCACTAAATCAAGGTTAACCTAATTACTCTTTAACCGAGTCAAGGTTAACTTAAACACACCTCTGACAACTTCCCGCTGCTGCTGACAGGCAAGGTTGAAGGGCAGCACCTTTGCATCCGTCGAACCTCAACAACATCTAGCTCACTGAATCCCTGCTGCAAGCGCCATGTTCTAGTCTGTGAGTACACCCATTTGAGCAGCCTGTGCATGCACATTTCAGTAGCCCGTGTACGCCCTTAGCACCCTGCGTGTGCATAAAATGCCAACTGTCACCAGGAGCATTACATCTGCATGCCAACAGCGGCACATGGCACACCAAAAGATGAACCATCACAAAACTGAATCGCTTCAACAACCAAACATACCTTATATCCATTTCTTTTTATAGAATATATGATATGAAATAACGTAGCAATGTATCTTTTCCTTTTTCCTGCCCGAGCAATGTACAGAGCATTTCACAATAACAGAGTGTTTTTCAGTAATCAATCCCATATTATTTGAATTGTCCTTCAATTTGCATCTTGATATCAGACCATAAAAAGCTATAAAGATCATGGAGGGCCGCAAGGTTGGATCATAAAAAGCTATAGAGATCATGGAGAGCTGTAAAGTAGCTAGTTCTTGTCAACATAAATCGCTCTGTTTTTGTTCATAGGGTCCCATTCAAGCTGTTGCCCCCAGCATTGCTTTACGATAGGCAGAATCAAATTTTATGACTGACTTTAACATTTATATTAAGAAATGGCACTTAGAATTTCCTGCTGGGCAGGTAGATCACATTTCAAGCTACCTGTGTACACCCAATTGATAGCATGATCCATGACAAACTTTTCCTCAAACAGAGAATTCTTCACTCATTCCAATAGTCGATCATGTATAATCTAAAACTAGTGTAGGCATCAAAAAATTTGAAATGGCTTGTGAATTTCAAGGATTACTGAATGGCCAATTGGTACTCTTGCGTTTCAAAATAAAGCCACAAATAGATCACTTATCAAGGTTACCTGTGTACAGCCAGCGTGCAGCTAATAACATGATTCATTATAAACTTTTCATCAGACGGAGAATTCTTCACTCATTCCATTGGTCGATCATGTATCATCTAAAACTAATGTAAGCCATCAAATAATTTGAAATAGCTTAAATTTTTCATTGCTTAAAAATTTCAAGGATTACTGAATACACAATGGGTAGAATCTTGCGTTTCAAAATAAAGCCATAGGTTCAAATCACAACTGAACAGGTTTTTCCTTCTATATTCTCGTGAAAGTTATTAAAGCTAAAAAACATTGTAGGTTTTAGGAGGATGGCGATATCTCTGACCTAGCACAGTGTATAGGCCCTTTGCATTTTGATTCAATTTTCATTTTCTTTCACAGAGCATAATTTTTTTAATTTTTTTTCCTGAGGAGATAACACAGTGTACAGGCCCTTTGCCTTTTGATTCAATTTTCATTTTCTCTCACAGAGCATAACTTTTGAAATTTTTTTCCCTGAGGAGCTGCATTTTGATTCAATTTTCCTTTTCTTTCACAGAGCATGTAAATTTTTTTAACTGAGGAGCCAAGTACAGAACACAATTCAAAAAAACTATTCAAATAATTGACTGACTGTTTGAGGCTTTCACATATCGCAAAATATCTCCATATTTTTTTTGGACTGAAACTGTCTTATGGTTTTTGAAGATCCAACACGTTTAGGTAATAAACTACCAATCAACAGGGAAATAAAGCAAACCCTAGAAAAAATTAAAATTAAAATAAACCCTACCTTTAGCGAAATTTTGGCGAATAAAAGTTGAACCCGGCCATTGAATTCCGCAACAGTATCCAAGGGCAGCTCCTTGCGGGCAAGGTCCTCCAAAAGATTCACAACATCATGCAATACTTCGATTCCATCGAGCTCAAGCGTGGAATTCACATAGACCGTGTGCCGAGCCGGCACGCGGCCGCTCTCCGACTCGACGACCCCAATTGTCTGTCCCCGATACCCTAATCCTATATCCAGAGAATCATACCCCATGCTGAAATAATCCATGTTCTTGATCTTGAGAAACGTAGCCATGCTTATATTCATGAACATATAGGGCACGTCGGAGCCAGATTTAGGGACTGTCTGGAAATTGATATTATTGAAGTGTACGTGGACGACTTGAATGCCCGGCTGGCAGGGCCAGAAGAAGTAGAGCGCCGCGCCGAGGAGGAGGCCTAGACAGACAACCAGAGTGGCGGCGTAAGAGAGTAACCGAAGGCGGCGCCGCCGCCTGTGAGAAAGATGTGGAGCCGGGGGTAGAACCACATAGTACGGGTCTGCAGGGTAGCCGTAAGCGTATGGTTCTTGGGCCGCTACGGGATTCGATCTCAAGGCGCTTGCAGGTGGCATTTTTGTGCTGGTTTTTAAATACCGCTGCAGGCAGTCCTTTGGCAGTGAAGGTTTGGCCTTATATGTCTGTAATTTTGCTGTTCATGGCGAATAGGGACAGGCAACAAACTGCCCAACCTACCATTCGGCCATCAGAGATTGAAGGGCACTCGATTTCGAATTGATCGGCGCACTGTCACCTGGCGTCGGTGTAGTTCTGGTGGCGGCGTGAGGTTTGAATTTGTGGTCAAATTGTTAGGAACGTTCCATTGAATTAGTTTAATGCAACCATTCTACTTTTTTATCGAGATGAAAATTATCACATTATATTAAAAATATAATTTTTTATAGGACCAAAGTAAACAAAATGAACACTATATCTCCTATCAAAACAGAACAAAAAGAACTCAGCTAGACTCTGCTAAGATTCGAAATAAGACTCGAGTTCAAAGGAACAGATCTTGCTAAGAATTTGAAAAAGATCACCAGAGAATACCAGAGAATAGGGTTGGCCCTAAAAAAACAAAGGCACAAGACTCTCTAGAAACAGAAAGGGAGAAGGAAATTTAGAAAATTTGTATATGATGAGTAGGGTCTGCCCTCTCTCCATCCCACTAGTAGTATGTGAGTCTTCCTCTAGTCGATGTTAAAGCCTGTGTAGATAATAAATCAACTTCTTCATTGAATTCTCTGAAGATGTCAATACCTTGGAAAGTTGATGTCAATACCCGAATTCTGTTTTTCCAACCTTCGATATTGGTTGCTTGAAGATTGCCTTCATGATTCAGCCACTCAATAAAAAAATTTAAGTCTCCCAAAATCTGAACAAGCTGAATTTCCAGGATCCTTGCAATGGTGAGAGAAGCCCATGCGCTCACTAATTATGCTTTGGTGTTTGAACCTTCACCACAGTTAAATAACCATTTAATAATTGGACCTTCTATCAATTTTAAAGAACCCCCTGCAGTAGAAGACCCGTTAAAGAAGGCTAGTGAATATCCATTTAAACAAATAACTGGACTCACTCTCAAAACCTGTGAAATTTTTACTGTGGAAAATTTTGTAAGTGCGCCAAGTGCCCTGTACGCCACAACCCATCCTGAGGGAGATTTCCCTTCGAATAGTGCCTTGTTGCGTTCGTTCCATGTAAACCAGCTCAGTAAAATTGGTAGTTTTTTTTCTGTCGCCTTGCATAATAGCCACGAATCATGCATTCATTGATGGTGTTGTCGCTCCAGGAACAAGAAGAATTAAGGAAATGGGAGCAAATCACCCAAACCGACTTGATGAATTTGCAGTGTATGAACAAGTGATTAATATCCTCCTTGGATTCTCTGCATAAAATGCAAAAGCCCGGTCCACTCCATCCTTTTTTCTGCAGGACGTCCCACGAGAGTATCTTGTTTTCTGATGCCAACCAAAAGAATAGAATGATTTTTAGTTGTAATTTCCATTTCCAGACTTTGACCCGCCAACCGATCCAATTCGAATGGAGTTATAGAAGTTTTTTACAGTCAATCTGCCATATGTGTGTCCTCCGGTCCAGATCAAAACATCCTTGGTATCATCCTGGAAAGTAATCCCCGCCTCACTCAGTGCCTGTGTGAAGAATTCCCATTCTTTACCAAGATCACCCAAAAGTTCCAGCTCCGTGCTGCTTCACCAAATCTCAGCAAGGGTATGAGGATCTCTCCGCAGAGAAGCATGAGCAAGAGTAGTGATCTGTTTCTGTTTAAGTCGGATTAGAAGATCTTCAGAAAGAAAGGAGGCATCTCCAATGCCAAGAATCATGTCGCGTCCTACAATGATTTGTTGACCAGTTCCAGGACACCAACTGAGCCAATGAATGATGGAGGGGAGCGTGCGGGTGAGGCACGGCCAGATCTTCCCAGGCAGAATTGCTAAGATGAGAGGGTCTTTTGATCCAATTAATCAGTGAGGCGTTGTGTAAATACTCATCCCGAATAATCTGCTGCCAAATACTAGGATGAGTCAAGACTCTCCACAAGGTAATGGAGTTCAGTGCTAAATTGAAATGGAAGAGATTACGCAGACCCCACCACCATTTTTTTTGGGCCTGGAGAGGACCTCCCAGTGACAGAGGTGCAATCGATGAGTATCTGACTGACACTTCCAAAGAAACTGGAACATCAAAGATCTGAGTTTATTTAAGATTGAACGAGGTAATGCTTCCAATTTCATCCAGTAAACTGTTTGTGCTTCCAAAACAATTTTAACCAGAATATATCTCCCTCCAAGAGAAAGATACATGTTGTACCATGCCTTAATTTTGTTTGTGAATTTATCTATCATCCAATCCCAGACAGCTGAGTGATGGATTCCAGTCTTAAGGAAATAACCTAGATAGCGAAACCCGAGAGAGAGAGCGCTAAAATTGTAAGGCAAGAGTGTTTTATAAGGGTTCAATTATGCTTCTGAGACACCTTCAAAGTGAACAATAGATTTTTTTGTATCGACCAAGAGCCCCGAGGCTATGCAATTTTTTTTTATAATATTGTCTATCACCCTCCATTCCATCAGATTTGCCTTGGACAAAATGAGGACATCGTCTACAAACAAGAGGTGAAGGATTTTTGTCACTCTGGAGATTCTGATTCCTATAATAAGCCCTTCCTCCAAGCTGTGTTTTAATAATCCGCCGAGACCTTCCATTACAAGGATGAAAAGTAGGGGGGATAATGGACATCCCCGTCGAACACCCCTGCCACTTCTGAAAAAAATCGGTAGCCTCCCCATTGATGAGAACAACAAATGAAGAGGTTGTAACACAAAACGCTATCCAATTAGTCATGTGGATCCCCAATCCTATTTTTAGAAGGATCAGTCTAAGAAAATCCCAGTCAACACAATCAAAGGCTTTCCTTAAGTCCAACTTGAGAATGAGAGCTTTCAAAAAAAATTCTTGATACTGTGAAGACTTTAGTGAGTTGTGCCAATAACATCTTGGATACGCCTACCTTTTAGAAACCCCATCTGTTCACTGGAGATTGATCTGGAAAGCACTGGTTTGATGCGGTTGGCTAATATTTTTGATATAAACTTGTAGCATAAGTTGCACAGTGAAATGGGGCGAAAATCATCAAAAGGATGATGGTTTGTTCGCCTTATGAATCAATGTCGAAAAGGTGGAATTTAGGCCTCTCAAGATCGAGCCTAATCTTCTCGTATCTTCCACCATCGCTAAGAGATCCTGCCCAACTAGATCAAAAAAATAAATGAAGAACTCAGATGTCCATCCGTCTGGGCCCAGGTTCTTTTCCTTTTTGAAGTGAAATAGAACTGATTTTAGCTCCTCCATAGTAGTCGGCCTGTAAAGTAACTTTGCCTCTGCATCTTCAAACATTTCAGGGTAATGATCAATCAGTTTACATTGATCCTCTACGTTTGTGCAAGTCGATGCTTTGTAAAAAGATTTAAAATGGTGGACTGTTGTTGTTTTAACTGCATCAGAATTATTGACAGGTTCGCCATTGTCTCCTTTGATCTCCCAAATATGCTTTCTGACCCTGTTGTGATTGGGTATTTATGAACAAAGGAAGTGTTTTTGTCTCCACTAGCCAGTCATAAAGCTCTGCTTCGAAGTCACCACTAATCTTCCTCTTGTCTTAAAATGCTATTTCTATCTGATTCCAACTGCATGAGCGATGATTCTGCTCCTTGATTAGTTGGGTATCCTGCCGGAAGATTTATGAACTCTTTTATATCTCCTTCTAACTCAATCATCTTTGCTTTGTTAAATTTCATCTTCTCTGTATGCCAACGTTTGGTAAGCCTTTTTAATTCCTGAAGTTTCCAAATCAACCGTCTTTGGGGGTTCTCTTCAGTAAGAAAGAGCGGATCATGCCACACCTTAATAACATTTTTTTTTAAATCTGAATCTTCTAGCCAATGGGCATTGAACTTGAAGGGATAAAGTTTAATGTCCGGTTGTAGTTCTAGCTGCAAAAATATTGGTGCGTGGTCTGAAAAGAACGGAAATTCGACCCAGGACCTGTACAAATCGATATCATTTATAAGATCCCCTGCAACCAAAACCCTGTCAAGACGCCTTGAAACTGTTTCCTATCCACTGCGGCCATTCCTCCAGGTAGGTACCCGTTTCCATGGTTTAATATCAACCAGATTTTTTTAAAAGAACAGTTCTCTGTAATATTCATCAATTCTAACACGGGTTCCCCCCCACGCCTCAACGGATGAAAGGATGAGGTTTAAGTCCTCTACCAATATCAAGTTTTTTATGGAGAGAATGTTGTTGTTTTCCAGTGTGTTCCAAAACGTTTTCCTAGCCGAGCAAGGGCCATAGACATTAAGTAAAGACAAATCCTGATTATGAAGTAAGCTTCTACTAGTAACAAGAATGCCACTGACCGTAAGATAAGGAATCAACTCAAAATAGTTTGGATCCCAAGAAACTAGCAGTCCCCCAGAATTACCCACGGAGTTGACAGAACACACAACCCAGGATGGTCGAAAAATATGCAAAAAGTCCCTTGCTTTCTGAGCCGAGACCAAGGTTTCTTGAAGAAAAATAATCTCAGGCCGGTGTGATCCACCAGGTGCTGGAAGGAAGCAACTTTGAGGGTGCCTCCAATCCCTCTAACATTCAGTGAGAGCAATAACATTACTTTGACCTCGCTAGGGCTTTCATTGCTCTAAGATGCCCATTATCAATGGCGGAGGAGTCAATCTCTAGAATCTTTTCAGCAACTTGTGACAGTTTTTTCCAGCCACTTTGTGTTTTTAGAGGGGATAGTTCAAGTCCTATACCCCTCGACCAAGCAAAATCTTTCCCTCCCTTTGTCAAAATGGTCTTTGAGCTAGAAGCCTTTGAATATCCTTCAGAAGTAAGTGTCTTCCCCAGAAAAATAGGAAGCTTTGATGCTTCTTTGTTATCTCTAATAAAGGGGATAAGTGAGTCGAGAACTGAACATAGAGCGTTCTCATCCTCCTCAGGCTCTCTATCGCCATGTTCTAAGAGGGGCTCCAAAAAATTAGTAGGAGGAAGGGAGTGAGAAGGTGCAGGGTCCCTCGGCCTACTCACAAGATCAGGTAGCTGGACAGAGTGAGGTGGGTTGGAGGGGATAAAAGCAGTAAAGGAGTCAATAATAGGAGCAATAGTGAGATTGAAAGGCATGTCCAAATTAGATATATGTGCCAAAGGCGTCCTAAAAGCACTAGAGTTTTCGGAGGCCCCCACAGTAATCCCTTTGGTAACCGAGGTAGTATGAGACAACCACCTTGAGCTATTCAAAGCTTCCTTTTCAGACAAGGATAATGAAGAATAAAGAGTAGGGAAAAAATGTCTTAACTTACCCGACAAGGAGTTCAAGGACTCCGAAGGAGGTCCAATCACATTAGAGTAGTGTAAATGAAACTCACCCAATGAGTCCACTTCCATCATATAATCTGAGAGTCTTCTTGTAACAAGGTATCTTCATATTTTTCCTCTCCAAAATTGCCTCTGTAGTCCTTCTGGAGATGGCTAGTACAATGACAAATGTTGCATCTGAAGGGGATACCTTGGTAGTCTAATCTCTGTTTGATGTGGCACCCACACCATTCAATATCCAGTATTTTTGGGAGGCCCTCATGAATATCTATTTCCACTAGTATTCTTCCCAGTTTCCTCGATGAGTTTTGTAGAGAAGTGTTGTCCAAAGAGATGAACCTCCCCAAAGCATTTCCTATAGCCTTCAGAGCACCCTTGGTCCAAAAGTGAATAGGAAGTTCAGGCAAGAGGACCCAGAGATGCATGTGTTGGAAATGTTCAGTTATTGGGTCAAAGGCCACTCTCCAACACTTTAACATTAAACTGCTTCTTCCCAACATCCAAAATATATTCAGTAGTAGAGAGGCATCCTCCAGAAACTGGAAAATGAAACCCATCCAACCTTTAGTAAGATGGAGCATCTCGGGTGCATATCCAAGAATGGGGACGCAACCATTCTACTTAATTTAAAACTATTTAGAAGTCCCACCAACCAAATGTTTCAAGTTGTTTTTTTCCTTTCTTAGCGAAGGTGCAAAACTTACCATATCATAACTTAGTGGGTAATTCACATTATTCACATTGATGATAATTATCATTGACCGCTATTTTTATTTATGTACATTAATTTATCTCTCATATGGCACATTGACATGAGAGATTGGAACTGCTACCACGTTGTTGGGCCATGGTCAATGGGAGGTAATGGGATGTGTGGATGATACAGGCTAGGTATCACAAGTTGTATGGTTAATTTGTGTCATTTAGAAGGTGGTTGCAAATATGATGTTTTCGAAATGATGGATTGGTTTGTAATCATTGGACAAGTAGGGGTCGATTGGATTATATCCAGCTTCAAATTTTTGTAGCCAAACCCTGTGGAGGAGGCAACAAAATCAACTAGCTTTGGGAATGAGGGATTCAAGCTTGAATTTGGCAATTGGTTGTGGATAACAACCCATGGTTACTATCTCCCTCTATTTCCTCCTGTATTTGATATTTGTGTTGTTCTGGTTTGTGATTTTGAATGAGGATTGGTATGTAAGGGATTTTTTATTTCTGGTAGATAGGGGTGGATTCGGTGGAGTTAACCTAGCGACCTCCTTAACCTAGTGCCTAGTTCCTTCATTTCCCCTTGGTCTGCATCTCATTCATTATGTTTGGTGTTGTATCTAGTCACCACCATCCATAAGTTCCTTGAGGTCCTGAGAATTGAGTTTTATGTGGTCATTGGGTTTGTATCTTCTGGGGTTGTCTCCCTCTTGTAACATCCCCGTTTTCAAACCCCAAACTAGCAATGTTTATTGTAGATGTAATGTATGACCGAGGGCCAAGCGATGCAATATTTAAATGATGTAAATTGAATATAATAAATAAAATATATCACCAATTGCAGATGGACACAAACGGATATTTGGGGGCTTAGTTTCCACAAGAGAGGGAAGGGGTCCAGTGGGAGAGTTTACCCATGTTTATTAAACCCAAACCATTTCTTTATAAATTATCCTTACTTTGAACCTTCTATTATCTATTGAGTGTTCTAGAGCCCAATCATTGAATTGATGTAAGATAGTGGGTGTGAGAAGTCACATCCCATAGTTATTGAGAGCATGGGGGTTGAGTACAATCAATTTGGGGAAGAGTGTAAGTCAAGCAAGCAAGAGGAAGAGAGGAAATTTGTATGGGTGGAGGGG
>SNQJ01S0269791.1:0-11759 GCA_010110895.2 Picea sitchensis
TAGTTTATAACCCTTGTGTTTCGAATCCCAAATCTCTTTCTGTCACCTTTTTTCTATCCGCAGACTTACCTTTAAAAAAAATAAAAATAGCAAACAACTTTCTGGGTTCCATATATAGGGAGAAGAGATTACGTTTTAGCTTTGGAAGCTGTAAAACAGATTTTAGAAAGTAAGCCAGTCTTCATAACCCCTTAGTCTCTTACTAAACAAAGTTATGCGTAGGTTGATCCTGACTCTTCTAGGTTTTTTAACAGTTTTCGAAGGATTGAGGCTTGCTCGAAGAAAGGTCCTTGGAAGTAATATTTCCCCTTTTTCCCTATGGGCTAAGGTGCTTTGAAAGTTAAGGGAAGGTTGGTACCGAGTAATCAAAGCAAGTTGACAGACCTCCACTGCAAATATTACACATATATCATCCCTCATACAAACTAATTGCCCCCACTTCATGTTCTAAAAAGTAAATTATAAGACAGATGGTGAAAGTAAATTCATATTTGATTGCCCCCATATAGTCCAAAGAGACGATGAAAGTAAATTTAGAAATGATTTCCCTCGTCTTAGCATTTAAATGCATAAATATATTTTGAAGTGTTGAAAGGAAATTCAGTAAAAAGGGCCATATAACTTCACTGGGGTATTGAACAGGCTCGCTGGAAGTGAAGCAATATATGAGATATCTGTAAGGCTGCCATACGTGAATCTCACTCTGTTATGGTAATCAACTTTCTCGAAACTTGATCTGCACCCCAAGTTCAGATAGGGCTCCCTGATTAAAAAACATGTAATTTACCTCGTTTGATGCAAGCCGAAAGTCACAGGATCTGTTGGATTTCCTAGGACTATTTTGATTGTCTTAAGGAAAACCTGAATTCAGTAGCGAGAAAGAGAAAGTCATGAAAGAGGCTGCAGTTGAATTTGAAACGCATTTGAGTGTTGAAAAGATTTTTAGAAGTAAAAGACGAAATCTCTTCTCTCTGTATCCCCTTTCCTTTAGCAAGTTTTGTATAAGTAAAACCAATGACTCCATTTACCCAATACATGCACGTGGTCTACTGTTCTTCTCGTCTCGCAAGAAGACGCGATCCCTAGTTGGAGCCTATGTTGGAGCCACTTTTCTCAACTGGTTTAAATGTAATTCTTAGAATCAAAGGTTGGCCTTTAAGCTCTTTTTTACTTCATGACCTTTACCCTTTGAAAGTATCAATAGTCCTGATATGCGAAGTGGTGATGGCAGTTGTACTCCTAAACCATTGCCATTTAATCATTAAATGAGATTTTTCAGTTTTATTTACCTCGGGATATCATGTTTCGGGAGTTACAAGTTACACGGTTTCCAAGCCCCGATGCGTGAAGTCACGAAACGACCTTGACAACTTACCTAGGTTAGCACCGAGAGTAAATTTCTTTAAACCTTAGTTAAGTATTGTCGGGATTTCGCATCTCGGTGATCGCTCTCCCCAAAAATCTTATCGTCATAATCCCGATGGGCGAAGTTGCAAGATAGTTTCAAAAGTTACCCAGGTTAGTGTCAGGGGCAAGTCATTTTTAATCATAGCTAAGCAATGTCGAGGTTTCGTGACTCAACATTCACTATTCCAAGAAACTATACCTTCGTAGCCCCGAGTCGCGAAATCACGATATTAGTTAAAAAATGTCGCGGTTTCGCGACTCGGCTTTCACTTTTCCAAGAAACTATACCCTCATAGTCACGAGTCGTGAAATCATGATATTAATTAAACACTTAATCTGGATCATGTTTTTGCTTAACTAGATCACATCATCGCGATCTTGGGTTTTAGGGGCTCGAAGGATAGGAGTGAAATCTCTCGATATGGCGAATGCCGAAAAGGGTGATTAAAGTTTAAATAAATCCTAATTAAAGAAGCTAAGCCAGATTAATCAGTGCATTAATACAAGTATTAACACACACCATCTACGGGTTAAATTTAAATGTTTTTGTGCTAATGTGTGTCACGACCTGCCAAAATTTATGGCATTTATGAGAAGAGAGGTGAAGTGATAGGTAAAGATATTGTTTTTATTAGTAAATCTTTCTCAAAAAATGATTTGACCATTCTGGTTCATAAGGACGTCGGGGTTTTAAATGGTTGAGATATAGAATTATTTCTCTCATTGTTTAAAATTTCATTTCTATCTTGCGCAAAGAAGATTTTCTCACCAGGCTAATTTCTGTATGTATACACATTTTTACTACAGGAGAGCTAAATTAGATTTCTCTATCATGGCCCCATGAAAAGCATCCAAGGCGATTGTTGAGAATTCAGGGCAAGGCTCAGATACTGTTTCTGATACTTCACCTCGAAGTGTTGATTCTATCAGAACCTGGTCACACGTCTCCGAGGTTCTTCAGTATGATTTAGTGAACTGTTTAGATGACTCCAGTGATAATGAGAAGGATGATTTGGTCACCAAATACAAAATTGTCGTTCAAGCAGAGATGCATAAGATAGCGGCCAGGCCGTGACTCCTTCCCTATTATGATATGATCCGATGGGCATTGGATCATGTGGATATCCCAACCAGAACTATTATTAGCAAGAAGAAGGTGACCATTGGAACCTTCAGACCATAAAATTTATAGGTGATGTACCAATTGTCACCCACACCGAACTTCTCACACAATGCCAAGTTTCTAGAAGGTTTTAAGCAGAAAGAGTGCGAACAATACGACAGAAATTTGTCTGATCTGATCAAGGATTGGGTCTTGCACCCTGCAAAGTTCAAGGTGGATGGTAACATAGTTTATTCAATCTCTTCCTTGGAACCACAATTCAAATATATAGCCATGATGACCTGTAGGTTGTATGGGAAGGAGGACACCACACATTTTTTTCCTTCCGTGGGTACCTCTCATTTATACAGTCGCTGAAGGATTTTCCTTCGACTGGGCCAAATTTTTGTCAGACAGTTTAACTAGCCGGATTATCGAGTATCAGATGCAGAAGGTGAGTGGGAAGGCCGCTTCATTTTTCATGTCTTCCTACATCATGGATGTTGTTTGTTTCATGACACCTTTCCCCCTAATGAGCTGGAGATGGACTCCATCAGAGGCTGAGCCTATCCATGTCTACCACTCAAAACTTTGGGAAGATAAGGCCGTAGATTTTATATACAAAATTTTCTATTGGGTAATGGTACCAATGCATGTATCCATCTTCGGCAACCCACCACTCAGGATTTTAGACAGCGTCGCCACCAACTTGAGCAACGTGGTTGACTGGTACGTAGAGGCTAAATTTTCATACATCAGGGTTTTCGACACTTCTGTTCCCCCCTATGCTCTACCATTATTCATACCGGATAGGCTGGTTTGTCGCGAAATCACTAGGCAAACTGTGATTGGTGGCATAAGCAAGGAGCTTAAAGGATTTTCAAAGAAGGTATGATCACCTTTCCCCATTCATTTGAATACCTATTATTTATTAGATTTTGGACACACAAAAGCCGAGGCAACGACTTTGGAGGATATTAAATTGGTCCACATTGAGTTCAAGAAGCACGACCCACACAGGATCGTGGGTAATCAGATGGCTAGTTGTGGCCTTAAAAAGTATGAACATGAGAATTCGCCTCATGATGATGTCTTCCAAGGGGCGAGATCCTATTCCGAGGTCCTAAGTCGGATTCAAACCCTGTCACCCGAGGAGAAGGTTGATTTTTTCAAATTTCAGGAGCACCGGTGGAGCTGCCTTCCCCCGGTCTTACAGGGTAAGAACCCGTCGACTGCAGATATACAGAAAACAGAAGCCAAGGGCTCCAAAGATTCAACACCTAACCAAGAGGAACACTAGGAAAAGAAGAAGAAAATCGGGGGCCCAAAACAGGAAGTTGAGACCTCCAAACCTTCAAGCAAGCCAACCCTGGTTGTTACCCCAGGGAAATCATCCAAGTAGATCGACAGTCCCATCGTTTCTTTTACTCCCCTACAGTCCAAAAAGGGGATCCTAGACGTCAGATGGAATTTCGACGAAGAACTAACACCCATAACTGTGGAAGAGTTGCCTCCGAACAAGTTTTTCTTCGATAAGAAGAGAAAGGTCGTTGTGAAGCAGGAACTTTATCAAGAAGTAGGCATGGTAGCAAAGAAATTTAAAATCCTCGCTGATGGGAGAGCCATGAAAAAAGAGGAATTTGCAACCCAGATAGTAGGGATGTTGGGGGCTTTTGTTGTAGCCAACCAATTTTCTGTCGAGTCCCTAAAAGAACAGTTGAAGTGAAAAAACCGCTGGATCAAAACATTGGAGGCTAAGCTGGTTACAGCAGAGGTGGCTGCCAGAGATCAGACGAACATAGGTATAGATCAAGCTAGAGCAGCTGATCAAAAAGAAATCGAACAGATCAAGTCCGATATCGAACAAACATAGTAAGGGGCCTAGACCAACCAATCACAGATAAGCCAACAAGAGGAGTTAATATGAAATTACAAGCCAAATTAAATTTTTCCGAAAGCCATGTGATAGATATCGGGATATTCCAATCCCAAGCCATAGAAATTCGAAGAAGAGTGCCGATAGCTCAGGAAGATTTACTTGCTAAGGTGGAGACCATTCAAAACCTCTGCCAAATCATTGATCGAGTGTTGGAAGAAATCTCCTTGAGAGAAAGAGAAGCTGGGGCATCTTGGGTCATTTTCTAAGAGGCTGTTATAGCCACAATGAAAAAGGAAGTGGGCAATAGTTCCAAGCTCTCCATCCCAGAACATACCAGAGGTAACATCTTACTGAAGGCATGGGAACAAAATATATCAGAGGGCAGAGAGCGAGCTAAAGAGGTGAGAAATTTTTGTGAAGAAACTTTCATGGAGATAGATGAAAGTTTGTTAGGTCTTGATAGTGAAAGAAACACCAGGACACTAGGCCAGGTGGATATAGCCAAGCACCTGCTCAACATCAAGGAGAATGAGGAAAGAGAGAAGACTAAAATAAAACAGGTAACTCAGAAAGATATAGTCCAAGTGGATAAGTGGCTAATAAATCCAAGTGTATTGTTATGTTCTATCACCACTAAAGACCAACAAGTAGGAGGAAGGTTGCCACAGTTAGCGAAGGATTGTTACACCTTCAAGGCAAACAACCAAGCAGAACCTTCTAGGTTGATAACCCAGCTGGTGGAGAGGTGCGTCACTTGCACACAACAGGCGAAGGGACAATTTTTCGGGCACCAAATAATGACATGTGTCTACCCATTATGTTTTTAGAACCCGAAGTTTAAAGAAAGGAAGGTGATCCATCCACCCGAAAGAGGAAAAAGGCAAAGAATTGGAATGCATAAATATCCTTTTTATAACCGAAAAAACTCCTAGGACGATTGATATCCTAGCACGCAGAAGTTGTATAAATACGTAATTTGAAGAAATAAAAAGGGCTCAACCTTTTTGGTCGATTGTAATAGAGACTCTGTCCTTTTAAAATTTAATACAAAGCAATCTGAAGACTCCTGATTCTGTCAAGACTGTGTTATGAGTTTGTTTCCTCTGTGATTTCATATTCAATTTCATTTCGCATATATATATCTGATGAATGTTTTTACTGCAATTTAGTAAAACCTCTACTATGGTGATCAATTGTTATTCATCTATATCATTTATAGTTTTTCCTCTGTATTAGTTATTAGCAGGTACAAGACCTGTGAACTCTTTAGATCTTCATATTTTATGCTTCGTCAGATTTTTTCTCATCTTTTTCTTCTTCTATTTACAGGGTGATATTCTCCCTTGATAGGAGCCTCACATTATAGGCAACTTAATGTTTTTCTCACATTTCACACACCATTTATTTTAAAGATAACTTAGTTACAAGAAAAGGCCTTTGGTTTGCACTTTATCTTCAATATCAGATTCATAAGTTCTCTTTTATACGATCAAATTGATACAACATCAAAAAAACTTGAACTCTCCTTTAATTCCCTGTTCCTCTATGACTTTCCCCGTTGTAAGACAACCTAATATTGAACCCGTCTTGTCAGACCAAACCCATATCGCTTTGAACCTTTTCGATACCATAATTAAAATAGACACCACCTGGGTAGAACTTGAATGTTCATGGGTCGCGATTGAACAAGATATAAGCATCCAGGAACAGTTGGAAGCAAGACGATGACAACCTAGAAATCATCCCTAGATTCCTTTCTCGAAGGTTTATTCTCTCCCTTATTTATCCTTTACTCACTTTTGGATGCCTAGACACTGTACTTTCTAAGACTTAAGTACAGACTTTGGAACAACAAAAAACAAATCTACAGAAAAAAATGCCAGCTTTTAGATTCCAATTAATTTAAAAAGGCATGCTATGGCGCTAAGTTGTCCCTCCATGTGGGCTTTGTTGACGATGCTCCTGCATCATGTACCCAATGTTCAATGTGGACCTCCTTCGGCCTTATTTTCCACCATTATTGGACACCTCGGAGATAGAATAACAATTAACACCAACATAGCTCAACCTTGAATTCATGGAACATGCATCCACTGATAAGATCATGGAAAAATAGGTGAAGGTCACTTTCTATCATAGGATCAAACTTTATCGGGTTGTCAAAGCAGAGCAACTCCTGCACCAAGGAAAGTGGCTCATCTGTGGCCAAATTCAACATAAATTTCCTCATCTAATGGGGGAACTCATCGCAATGGATACAATTGATTCCTAATGCAGTAGGATTGATCCATGTGGATATCAGTGGCCACCCAGCTTTCCAATTGGCTCAAAACATTTTTCTGGCAATTTTGTCAATTTACTATTTTTAGCAGTTTTTAACTTTTGGGCCAATTTGAGGGCCTAAATGATATTTTTTCATGATAGAGAACCTAAATGATATAGAAAGTCTTTGATTTATCCCCATACATTAATCTCCTCGTTAATTCCTTTCCAACGAGATATCGCGTGTCCTAAACGAAGATCGCATGCAAAAGTTACGACCCCGAGAAGTTAATGTACTGACTTACCGCAATGGGGCCCACATGACTTTTGGCGCTTCATATCCCAGGGTTAGGTTTTTGGATGTATATGGTTTTGGAATTTATATTTATTGTAAAAAGTCCTTCAGAGCCTCATTGTACTCATATTCTTACAAATGAGAGAAACCATCACATCTCTTCTCAAAGATAAACTACCACCATTCTAGCAATCTTGTTTTCAACATATTTCTTGTTTAATAGAAGTCAAGTTTTATTGTATCTTTGTTATTGTTCACTGTGTTTCTATGTGAACATTATAAACCTGTGGTTTCATTTCATTCCTCCCATAAATCTAGATCAATTCTAGAAGCCAAAATCAAAATAAAAAAGCATAGTAAAATTGAAGGAGATTAAGCAGAAGGTGAAAGAGAGTGGTTTCAAGATTTGATGATCCAATTGAGCTATAATATTTAAGAAGTGATATATAAATAATGGTTTATTGGTATATTTTTATCACATTTGCGCATTCTATTGTTGCAACAATGGATCTTAACATAGTGGGAAGCCTTGTAATTTGTTATGCGATTGGAATCTATACATGGTGGGAAGCCTTGGAATCTATACGGCGCAGATCCTTTCGACTTTTCGAGGTTTAGGGCATCGAGAGTTTGTGCATCCACCCTCTCGAAATTCCATTTGCCAAAATCCCGAAACTACTGTCTACCCCTCCACTTGATTCAATGATCAAGTTCCTATCTTACGATCTACGGTGTAGATCGTTTCGAAATATCGGGTTTCGCTATTTTGCGACTTGCGACAACAAGGTTCCTCCCTTTTGGTTTCCTGGGTGCTGAAATGTCGTTCAAAAACCATGTGTTTCCCCCAATGGATGGTCCCGATGAATTTGGGGTTTCATGTATCACGATTTCCACATTTCTGTGCAACTCCAAAGGGTTTTTAAACCCTGTGCACATTTTCCAGATCTGACGGTCACGAGGGTTATCCTTTTCCCCAAACAGATCCTACAGCTCCAACACTTCTGGTGTGGAGTCCTCTCTCCCTATGGCTAGATACCACATCGGTTGTGATTTCCTAACACCGCTACACCTCCTGAGCTTGGTAACACAATCAAGTAATCTCCTTGACACTCAGGGGCACTCAAAGGTCCGAAATTGGTCCTCCAGACACAATTCCTCCTCATACTCTTGGTCCAAAGACCCTTATTTGGCCCATCTAGGCTCAATGTCGAAACCTTGGCTCTGATACCAAACTATAACACCCTCTTTTGTTACTTGAAACTGTAACGCTTCTGATACCATACTGTAATGCCCCCTTATTTCTTCAGCTGGGCCGGTGCTACTTCACGGAATAACAATCTCATGCTTAATTATAGAAACAACATGCATTTGAGCAATGAAACATCTTTAAACTCAGAGTAACCCTAAGAATTACTGCTAACATAATTTTGAAACATGGAATTAACATTAATTCATATGCATAACAGAATACATGATAATTATAAATACACAGACATGCATAAACATAATTAAAACATCATCTGTTACTTATCTTTGAAAATGGTGGTAATTCCACTAACCAGGTGCAGGCCTTCCACGAACCTCCCAGCCTTAGACCACACTTCTCATCAATCTCAGTAGTAGGTCACCCCCGAGCTGGGACTAAGCTCCACCCCAAGGTAAGGAATCCTAGGCTAGGCTAAGGTTACAGGGAAAACACACTGTCACAAGGAAGGAATTATTTCCCAGGAACCACTCATACTCACCGCCCACAGACTCTCCTTCCCCACATGCCTATTCCACCCCAGGAGTATACACCTTCTCTGTTACCCAAACAGTCCTTTAGCTACTAACCTCCCTTGCCTTGGGTTTCAGCAACAGACCGGACCGGAAGTCTCCGAGCTCTGTGGCAGCTACAGGGTTCCTTCCAGGAGTTCTCTCCTTCCTTTGCGCACTCTCTCACTTGGAGATAATCACTCATAGGCCAAGAAACATGTTCTTCTAACTGTAATCAACTCTCTACCTAGAGAGAGTGTTGTACAAACTGGCCAACAAGCCACACACAGTCTAGCACTGCGTGGCCACATCAGCAAACGAGGAAAACATGCACGGGCTTTCCAACAGGCTCAACAATGATAGGATGGTCTCACGGTTATGGCTTTGGGACAAAGACTCCACACATAGGCTCGCTATGCTTAGACAGAGGATGCCTCAACTTTCTAGAAATCAACATAGGCTATCTCTGAAATCAACAGAGGCTATTCCCCCCACAGTTTTAGAATTGCATGAGGTCTCTTGTAGAGGTCGGACGGGTTCACACTCAGACAATCCGGTAGAATGGAGGAGCATCCCCCACCATGGCTCATCTCAACCATTTTATTTGCATGGGCTTGGGTTGATACTTTTCACCCATAAAACTGCATGCCTTCCATAAACATGTGTTCCTTCCATTTGGAAGTTGCTTGTCTTTCCAAAAAAAAGAACTTAGGATAAAACATACTATTCACATGTCTTTTGGAATAATATTTTAATATTATTCCCCAAGGAATTAATCCCCTAGGCTTAGCCCCCTAGGCTCAACACTTAGCCCCTCTTCCCACCTTCCATCCCCTAATCCCTTACCCACTTTGTGGAAGCTTATTCCCCCATCACTCATTCATCATGGTCAGTCTGCACATGGCGGTGTTTATATTTTATTACTGTTCCGCATAAATACAGGTACAAAATCAGGCTCTTGGCCTTCAACACTTAGGCTCTCTGGCCTAACAATCACATAATCCCACTAGCTTATATAAACTCAGCTCACCAGCCTATAACACATATTTACAATTCATTTCATAAACAAGATTTACAATAGGGCTCGGCCTTGGGGACATTACAATCCCCCTCCCTTATTTTTGCACTGTCCTCAGTGCAACTTTCACACTGCATCTGCAAGATTTTCAAAATTTTCAAAAATATGTGGGTACTCTGCCCGCATAACATCTTTATGCTTCCATGTCGTGTCCTCAGGGCTGTACCAGGTCCACTGGACCTTTACAAGCTCTATGGCTCAATTCCGGAGCTGTTTTCTTTTCCTGTCCAATATGTGCACATGATGCACTTGCAAGACACCTTCTGGTTCCACCTAAATCACATTCTAGTCGATAACATGATTAGCATCAGGTATATATTTCTTAAGCAGTGAAACATGAAACACATTATGTACAATCATAGATGCAGGTAATGCAAGGATGTATGCAACTGGCCCAATCCTTTCCAGGATTTCAAAAGGCCCACAGTATCTTGCTGCCAACTTGGCACAACTTCCTAGCTTCAGGGAACTCGTGTTAGTTTTCACTTTCAGGAAAACATGTTCACCCACTTTGAATTCTCTGTGGGTTCGGTTCTTATCAGCATAACTTTTCTACCTATCCTGGGCAACTTTCAAATTATGTTTAATTCTTATCATTTGGTCTTCCACCTCTTTGAGCAATTCTGGCCCAACTACTGCTCTGTTAGTTAGATTATCCCAGCTCACTGGAGTGTTGCACTTTCTTCCATAAAGTGCTTCAAATGGGCTCATCTTCAACGATGCATGATACCCATTATTGTAGGCGAATTCTACCAAATGTAGGTAGTCTTCCCATCTTGCTGGTTTGTCCATCACGTACATTCTCAACATGTCCTCTATTACTCTGTTCACCCTCTCTGTCTGTCCATCAGACTCGAGATGATACGCTGTACTAAAATTCAGATTCGTTCTGAATCCTTTGAATATTCCTTTCCAGAAATTCGAGGTGAATTTGGGGTCCCTATCAGACACAATCGTCTTAGGAATTCCGTGCAAGCATGCCACTTCTTTTAAGAAGATATCAACAACATCTGCTGCCTTGTGAGTGGTTTTCAGTGGAATAAAATGGGCAGCTTTTGTAAGCTTGTCCACCACAACCATGATCGAATCATGCTACTTTCTTGTTCTGGGAAATCCTGTATTAAAATCCATGGTCACCACTTCCCACTTCCACTCAGGAATAGGAAAAGGATGCAACAACCTTGCTAGATGCCTATGCTCAACCTTAACTTTCTGGCACTCCATACATCTGGCGATTTATTCAGTGATCTCCCTCTTCAAACCCGACCAAAAGTAATGGATTTTGACTGCTGCCATAGTCTTCTGATATCTAGGGTGTCCAACATAAGTCACGTTATGCATTTCTTTTAGAATCACAAGTTTTAATTCCTGGACATTGGGTATATGCATTTTGTTTTTATACAGAAGTATTCCATCAGCTTCCAAGGTGTAATTTCCTTCTTTCTATGGTCTCTCATGCTACTGTAGCTTTGCTACCAAACCTCTGTACTGCAAATTGACACTTCCAACTTCCAAAATTCTATCCTTAATATCCATCTTATACATGATAATGGCTGTAGCATGCAATTCATGCACCTTTGTGATGAGTGCATCAACCACCTTGTTTTCCTTCCCTTTGATATGCTTGATATCAAAGTCGTATTCACACAGAAACTCAAACCACCTTCTTTGTCTAGCATTTAAGTTTGGTTGCTCAAACAAATATTTCAAACCATGGTGGTCTGTTCTCAATTTGAATCTCCTTCCCATGAGGTAATGTCTCCATTTCCTCAAAGTGTGGACGATTGCTACCAGCTCCAAATCATGGGTGGCATAATTCTTTTCATTCTCTTTCAATTTCCTGGACTCATAACAGATTACAAATCCATCTTGGCTGAGAACTCCTCCCAACCCTTCCTTACACGCATTTGTGCACACCACAAAATCCATATTTGTATTTGCAATTCTCAGGATTGGAGCACTGGTTAACAACTGCTTCAAT
>SNQJ01S0269792.1:0-11758 GCA_010110895.2 Picea sitchensis
GTCTTGTTAAGTATATAAGAAAAAGAAAACGCTATTTTTTTGCAATTTGAGCTTCAATCTCGAGCATATCAGTGGAGGAATACTTTGACTCCATTGCAAATGAAGGATTTTGCAATACAAGAAAATAATGAAAAAGTACGGCAACACTGAACAAAATTGAAGGTACTTTGCTATTAAAATATTTAATAATATTCTCCAACATCAAGAGACCATAGTCTTGTTAAGTATATACCTACTCATCAGTGGTCAGTGCTGAAATTTACAGGTTTGGAAAATACCTACTCATCATTTTGTCTTTATAAATTTGTCCTATGAACCAATTCTTTTATTTTATATATACTTAATTATTTTAAGTATAGAGTTTGGAAAATCCCATTCAAATAGAATTTCTATCTCCATTTATTGGTGAATTATGTCGGTTCAGGAATCTCCATTTATTGGCCCATCCAGTTGCGTGTTCCTGAAATTGGAAAAATGAAATCGAGAATGACAACATTAAACGAAAGTCTATAGAAAACCACGTCGCCTGAGAGATTCGAACTCTCGCGGGGAAACCCCATGTACTTAGCAGGCACACGCCTTAACCACTTGGCCAAAGCGACAGAATTGGAAATGACTTGCCGATTTCAATTTGGAAAGTTTATTTATGAAGCACCCCGTTGGAATGGAGATTGATTTGGATGCTGTGACATTTAGAGGAGGAATGAGCAACATTAAAGAGAGAAAGTTCATCAAAATAGAGCAACATTCCCTCAATACCACTATCAAATTTGGTATCACGATCTTACTATGGAGACCAAGGTTGAAATTCTATCTTACTATGGCCATATGATGTTTTGAAACTCGACTTTTTATGAGGTGCATCAACACATAAATAAAGACAAAGTTGTGTATGTAAAAACTTTGTTGTGGTGGATGTTGCAGGTCTCTAGAGGCGGATTTTGGTCTATTTTTCCAGGCTTGCAACATAAGTGCAAAAGGCATGTAGTAGGGGTTTTGGGAAGGTGATTAAGATAATATAGGTATCACAATGCCTGTTTTTTGTGAAGATATATATTACGCATTGAATCAAAAGATATATTGTTACATTTGTGAATAGTTAATGTACTATTTAATTAGGATTCATGATGCTCCTTATGCGAAGATATATTATAATATTTAAGATTTAGTTTTTAATTAAGATCCATCATATCTTTTATGTGAAATATATTTAACAATTTCTAAAAACATATATAGGACAATATATATCCATTATATGGAAATATAATTAGTTTTTTAATAACATGTTCTAATTATTTATACATATTTTATATAAATTTAAAGTATTAATTTAATTTATCATTATAATGTTATTAATATTATTAAATATTAATAGATATATGATAATATATATTCATTTATTGGTACTGTATTTAGTTATTATTATTTTTTAATTATTTATAAATATTTATATTATTTTATTTAAATTTAAAGGGTTAGTTTAATTTGTTATTATTAATGTTATTAAATATTAATAGTTAGCTTTAGTAAATTTCAAACACTTTATTAAAAAATATTGTTTATTAATACTATTCATAAATTGGAAAATTTGTTTTTTAGTTTTTTTTTTATAGTTTTTTCTTTAATATTTTTATAAAGTTTTTCTTTATGTTAATTATTTTATTATTTCTATATAAGATCTATTTAAAAAAATTATATAGTTATATATGAGAATTGTTTTAGCATTGTATAACTATGGAATTATATATACATATATGAACATGTAAAATGAAAGTTGTGTATAAAAGTTGTTTTATATTTGATTTTTTAAGGATATAATCTAATTGATTAATATAAAATACTAAAAAGTTTATGCTAATTTTATCATATTAGTATAAGCATCACGTGTTTAGTAATTAGAGAAAACATAGTTTTGGTTTTTGTCATCCATCTTTTTGAGTGGGTTTATTGTATTCTTCCTTTTTATTTTTATTCAAAGTTTTTTTTGTTTTTAAATGATTGAACAAACAACTTTATATGATATGATTCTTCAATTCCGAGTGAGGTTATTCCTAATTTTCAAAAAAAAAAATATGAATCATTCAATCATGTAATAATTGTATGACATGATTCTTCAATTTCCACTTAGACCACTTTTAATTTTCAAAGAAGTTATGAATCATTCGTTCATATGTATCCCACATGTATTCAAAGTTTTATGCATTGAAATTTATAATCCTCATATAGAAAATAGTTGAATTGAAAGGTGAGATGAAATATATTACACCTCTTGAGTGATGTATTACTATCATTTAAGAATTTTCAAGAAATGATGAATCATTCATTTATATGGATCTAATGTTTTCAAAGTTTTATGCATTGAAATATACAATCCTTATGGAGCAATTTAAAGTTTTATGCATTGAAATATACAATCCTTATGTAGCAATTTATGGAATTGAAAAGTTTTATGCATTGAATATACAATCTTTATGTAGCAATTTATTGAATTGAAAAGTTTTATGTATTGAAATATACAATCCTTATGTAGCAATTTATTGAATTGAAAAGTTTTATGCATTGAATATACAATCCTTATGTAGCAATTTATTGAATTGAAAAGTTTTATGTATTGAAATATACAATCCTTATGTAGCAATTTATTGAATTGAAAGGTGAGATGAACCACAAGTGCACCTCTTGAATGGTGTAGTATTACGGAGCAAATGAGCTTAATATGTGTTGCAAATATATGTGAATGGTTTATCGAAAAAATACTTACATGCACAAGATGTAATCCCATTGCATTACAAACTCTTCATGGCTTGGTGACTGGTCATTTATATTGGATTAAATTATTATTTAAAGCATTACGATTTTTAAGGTAAATTCATTCTAAATAAGCATTTATCACACATAATATTTTAGGCTTTTGGTGCTTAAAAGATTTGATAGAAAGAGGGAAGGATATTTCAAATTTTTGTTAGATAAAGGATCATTTTAGTTGAAGAGGTTTGAGATTAAGAGAGATTTTTTATTTGAAATTAAATTTTAATATAATGAACATTATTTATCACTTTGTGTTGGGAATTTTAAGTTAGTTATTTTGGTACGTAAAGGATTTGAGATGAAGAGGGATTTAAGATTTGAAGAATTTATTATTTGAAGTTGTCATTTTAATATAATTAAATCATTTTCTTTGTTGAGAATGATATATTAGTTATTTTGGTGCATACCCTAGATATGTTCATGATTAACTAATTGTTTAGCACCATGAATGGTGGGAGTCGTAGCCAATTGAAAAATAATATTATCCGAACACATTTCAAGTAATTTCAATAGGACCTGACCCATTGATACTTTGGCTCTTCCAACAATACGAGCATATTTCAACAATTGTTGTTCTGTTAGTCCGTAATGAAAATCCAATTTATGTTTTTATTCTAGTCGAATACTACGATGTAATGAGATATTTTCTTGGAAGAAGACGGGTTCATAGAATCCTTTCCATTTTGGGGTTTTTACTAGTGAGACTTGATAAAGTTTTCAGATGACCTATTATTTTTAAATGCGGTCCCCAATAATGGGATATATAAAATCCTTATTCAATTAACAAATAGTGTAGGAAAGAAAAAAAGTAGTATAACTCATAGGAGTACTGTAATTTTTTAATATGGAAAACGAAGATATTTCTCCAATTTTTCATAGATCCTAATAGCGCCAAACATTCATCTTGTTCCTAGTTGGGAGTAAGTGATCATGGCATGATGGACCCGATGAACGATTAAAAGAGTATTCTCCATTCAATATTGATCCTAACAAAACTTTGTGGCTTATGGGAATGAGAGGAATGGAAAATAACTAGTTATCAAGATTGAACCAATNTTTTTGTTAGATAAAGGATCATTTTAGTTGAAGAGGTTTGAGATTAAGAGAGATTTTTTATTTGAAATTAAATTTTAATATAATGAACATTATTTATCACTTTGTGTTGGGAATTTTAAGTTAGTTATTTTGGTACGTAAAGGATTTGAGATGAAGAGGGATTTAAGATTTGAAGAATTTATTATTTGAAGTTGTCATTTTAATATAATTAAATCATTTTCTTTGTTGAGAATGATATATTAGTTATTTTGGTGCATACCCTAGATATGTTCATGATTAACTAATTGTTTAGCACCATGAATGGTGGGAGTCGTAGCCAATTGAAAAATAATATTATCCGAACACATTTCAAGTAATTTCAATAGGACCTGACCCATTGATACTTTGGCTCTTCCAACAATACGAGCATATTTCAACAATTGTTGTTCTGTTAGTCCGTAATGAAAATCCAATTTATGTTTTTATTCTAGTCGAATACTACGATGTAATGAGATATTTTCTTGGAAGAAGACGGGTTCATAGAATCCTTTCCATTTTGGGGTTTTTACTAGTGAGACTTGATAAAGTTTTCAGATGACCTATTATTTTTAAATGCGGTCCCCAATAATGGGATATATAAAATCCTTATTCAATTAACAAATAGTGTAGGAAAGAAAAAAAGTAGTATAACTCATAGGAGTACTGTAATTTTTTAATATGGAAAACGAAGATATTTCTCCAATTTTTCATAGATCCTAATAGCGCCAAACATTCATCTTGTTCCTAGTTGGGAGTAAGTGATCATGGCATGATGGACCCGATGAACGATTAAAAGAGTATTCTCCATTCAATATTGATCCTAACAAAACTTTGTGGCTTATGGGAATGAGAGGAATGGAAAATAACTAGTTATCAAGATTGAACCAATTACCATCGCATTACAAGTGTGATGCTCTAACCTCTACGCTAAGCAGACCCAATGGATTATAACTCCTCATTTCAATGGTGTGAGATCCATGGATTGTTTTGGAACCCTAACGACTATAGCGCAAATTAGATTCAATGATGCAATCCATATTACAATTACAACGGAACATTGTTTGAATGTAGATTCCTTCAAGGGAAATAAAAGAGAAGTAAGGTGAATTGATATCAATCGTTTTACTCACTCTTCCAAATTAACTAGGGGATGATAATAAAATAACATTTCAAATGCAGAAACAATATAATGATTCCTAGTCATATTTGATTGGGGTAGAGATAAAGATGGTGAGAGAAGGGGAGTAGGAGAGAGTCTCCCACCCAATATTGAGTAAATATCTAATGAATAACATTGATGGATATTACATAATAGGATTAGATAAAACTATGGTTTAGGGAAACTTTTAGGGGCTATATATCTCCCATGGGCTAATTTTCCATGTTTTTTCTCTATAAAAGATTCACCAATTTCTATTTTTTTTCGAAAAATGATTCGCCCAAATTCTATAGGATAAAATTATTTTATCTTAGAAATTGCCAAAAATTTATACAAACTATATAAAATCCTTATAAATTTGAATATTTTTAAAAAATATTGCTTAACATTATATAGTTTGCATATTAAGGATTAGTATGATTATCCAAGGTTTCTACATTTTAAAATAAATTTCCATCCTTAAAATTATCTTGGTATGGTTTCATTGTCTAAGAAGGGGATATGGAGGAATTGGTAGATGCTACGGACTTAACTGAATTGAGCCTTGGTATGGAGACCTGCCAAGTAATAGCTTCAAAATCTAGGGAACCCTGGGATATTTTGAATGGGTAATCCTGAGCCAAATCTGGTTCACTGAGATAATAGTTTCTTCTCCCAAGATAGGAAGGGGATAGGTGTAGAGACTCAATGGAAGTTATTCTAATGAATGAATCTAATTTGGTCCAATAATGTATTTATAGAATTCTCTATTTATACCTCAAAGGTGGATATCTTATATAATATCAGACAAAACTTGTGATCATAATTTGAATTGTTCCAAGAATTTTGTTCGTAAGATAGATGCCATATTTGAGTTGAACTATTGAATTGACATTAAGTAATCCAATTATGAATGTATTTACTCTAGATAGAGAATTGAATTAGTCTTTGAAATAAATGGTTGGATGAGAATAAAAATTGATTCCAATCCTACTTGTCAATGTAAACAACAATGAAAATTGCAGTAGGAGGAAAATTCATTGGCTTTATAGACTATGAGGGTTCAAGTCCCTCTATCCCCACCCAGGTTCATTCCCAAATCACTGATTTATCTTCTCCAATTTCATTAGTCCAAACCCATTCTCACTTCTCAATTCTTTTACCTCACTATTTTATTTATTCGCGAAGAGAAGAAATCGGAACATGAATCTATCCAGCCATCTTATGACAAGTTGAGCTGATCAGTTAATCAATTGATCATATTATCAATTCATTTTGTGATATATGGTCCACATAGTTGAAATCATTCAGATATTAATTGATCACGGTCCTTTTTTTCTCTTATTACTAACTTCCAAATTGAAAATAATAAAGATCATTCTAAAAAAATACGAAAAATCTTTTTTTCCCTTATTTTTAGTTGACACAAGTTAAAACCATATACCATGATGATCCATAGGGAAGAGCTAGGATAACTCAGTTGGTAGAGTAGAGGACTAAAAACCTTCATGCCACCCATTCAAATCTAGTTCCTGGCAAGATGTCAATATCCATGTATCCATATACATCTATCTATTCTATCTAGATCTCCATATATCTAGATCTATTCTATCTAGATGGATATTGGTACATGGATATTGACAGATACATATGTATATGTACATATAGAGACACCTCTATAAAAATAGATAGATGAATCAATTTCTATTCTATTATCTCCCTCTTCTTTGCTCATATTTTCCCTCCCTGTACATTCCAAATGAATCCTCATACTCCCATATAAAAAAGTATGATCGAGAACTCAGAGGGAAACATTTGATGGTGGGAATAGAATCTGTTATAAGCTCTAGTATAAAATCAATCAAACCCTTCTTTTGGTTCTCATATATCATGTGTGCGTGTGTGTGTGATATATCATTTCTGATGCATCAATAAAATATTTGGATTCATTAATCCACCCCTCTTCCATATCCAAGAATATGGAAGAATTTAATGGATAAGATTTCATCTTTGATACCCGTCAAAATCTATTCATTCCATTCTGTCAGAACCAAAATAGGATGCATTATCCAATATAATTGCAAGCTTGAAACATATCCAAGTGTTTCAAAGGATATTTCAAAAGTAGATTTGAATCAAGGTTCAAAAGATTGATCTAATAACTTTTGATCGCAATTCTTAGTCTGAATACTAGATCCAACATGATGAAACCTATGATTTATAGTGAAATATTTTATTCTTTCCTTGTTGGAGCTCAATCCTCATATATCCATCAAGCTCTCTTTTCTTTCACAAAGTTTCATTATATCATCTATAATAGCCTCTGGTTCATGTGGGAAACCTAGAAAATAGACATCCACATGAATTAACTCATATACTTTGTGAATGGTACTATAAGAATCTATACCAAAACATTCCTCTATGATAGTACATGCTCCCATGGAAACTACATTTTTTGGTTTGGGAATTTGTTTGTATAATCAATCTCACTAAAGAAGGAGTCTTTTCATGGTCACAATCCTAGATGTTACAATGAGGTAAGTTCATCTAGGACCAGACCAAATCTTAGTACCGAACCATAATAATCGAAGTCGAACCATGAACTTATTAATGAGGCAAATTCAATGGAACTACATATCATAAAGGAGCAGCCATAAACTAGAGAGTCTGGCCCAATCTGTTTGACAAATTCTTTGGGGTAGTTGAAATACTTGGATTCATAATTTTTTGATCAAGTAAAGGAAACTCCATAGGATTCGTCATTAGTTTTATGTCATTTCATACTTCCGTCCCCCAAATACTGAGAAATTGAGGACCATTCAAATACTCCTTTTCGCCATGCATGGATTGAACCAACAATGAAAATAAGCACGAGAATTGAAGCTCCTATAAATGCAAATATACCCTGTATACCAAAACTCATGCCCCATAGATAAAGGGAGATTGTTCGAACAATATGAAACCAATATGGATCAATGGTCTCCAAAAGCTCAAAGGAAACCAATCTAGATCAATGTACCTTCTATCACTTCTTTGGAACATGGCTCTAACTCTGGCTCCTAGCTATAGCTCTAAATCTGGGTTTTGCTCTCGATTGTGGCTCTACCTACTATCTTTGGTTCTAGCTATGGATTTGGGTCTAGCTCTTAGCTCATTTGTTTACATGGTGCAAAAATCTACACATAGACTCCCAGTTTTGAGTAGTCCATAAATTTGAACTCTTCAATCAGAATTCATTCATGTATTTAGCGTGCAAGTCTCTTTAATTATCATACTTGGAGATGATCTACCTTGGCAACAAATTAAGGCAACGTTGAATTTTGGTTTATTTTTGTTCAATGAGATCTCGATAACTATGCCATCATGCAACAAGTCCAGAAGAGGAAGTCTGAACTACCCTCTTCTACTAGGACCAATTTCTTCTCAGCATGGAAATAATTCTTTGCTACTACACGTGCTTGCACAATGCTCCATCTCTACAACAAGGTCAATTGAATGACAATATTTTGTGTACAACACAATCCTCATTAATTATCTAGCCTCCATTTACCACCCAACGATTCCAATTATTCACTCATTGTTAAGACAGTTCATCGATTGGTGAGTAATTCTTAAATTGATTTGTAATGAAAGAATCGTGAGCCCGTGCTTGAGATCCTTATATGCTCTCACTTGCCTCCACTGAACAACTTCTTGCTTCATTGCTGAGGTTGATATTTGTGTTGCTACAACTCCTTCGACAACTTCTGCTCCTTGGGTTGGAGATGTAGGCAACTCTTCATCCTCTTTACTCTACTCCCAAAACTCTTCTCTTTCCTATGTGGTTTATAGGGTGAAGCTTTGGATGAAGTTGCCAACACTTTGCTTCCCAATGGCTACTCAACTTGCAATTGTGGCAATATTTTTTGGTGCTATTGTATGTACTACTTGACATAGTCGCTTTCTTGCCGTGCCTCTAAATTCACGATTGTTTTGTTAAATTCTTATTTCCATTCCTCTTTCCAAAACAATCTATCTTCTGGCAGCACTATGGCCATTCCCTTTTTAGTAGTGACAAACAAGGGGAGTCTTACATTATGCATACTTCTTGGTCTTCTTCTTCTCATTTCAGATGACTTGCTTGCGACTTATTATAAGTGCTAGTGCAGGTTGAGTCTTGGGACTCTCCTCATTGTTTCCCTTATGCAATCTCCTACAAAAAGGATGGAGTGGTGGTGTGTTTCCACCCTTATTCATCGATGTGCTTTCTTCTGATGAGCATGGCAATTTTTCCATGTCTTTTTCCTTCACAAAAATGATCTTGTCTTTTCCTCTCTACAATTGAAACTTAAGCCTTCATGCTTAACCCTTGGTTCAGCTACAATGGGGCTTATGATGCCTTGTCTTCTCTTGCCTAGCCCTTGTCCATCGTAGTCCATCTTCCTTCACAATTTCTAACCAATTCTTTTGGTATGCTTTTTAAATTCACTAAAAAATGTCTAAACTAAGTAAGCTTATTAGAGTTGTTTTAGTCATGGTGCTAGTTTCCATAGTATCAATGAAATGTCGCTTTTCTTCTTTAATATTTTAGTCTTTTTAACTTTATTTTTTCATTTAATTTTTAACACTTATATTATATTATATTAATTTTTAACAATTATATTATATTTTATTATTTTTCTATCCTTATTAGTGATTGATTTACAATTAAATATTAATCTTACAACCATTATTTTTATATTCAAATCCATTTCAAATCAATAACCAATTCTATATAAGCATAGTATACTCGTGAGTCATTAGATTTGAATAATGCAAGCCAAGTTGTTGTTGACTGGAAAGTGACTAAATCTTTATGTGAAAGAAAGCGCGTTTGTGACGCGTGTGCGGCATCGTGCCAAATGATAATTGTTATTCCCCACCTGCTCAGGGCTGAAATTTACAGGTTTGGAAAATACCTACTGGCCCATTATGTAGTTTCTAATTTACTGGTTCATCCGGTTGCGTCTTCCTGAAATTGGAAAAATGAAATCGATATAAAACGAAAAGCAATATATAACCACGTCGCCTGAGAGATTCGAACTCTCGCGGGGAAACCCCATGTACTTAGCAGGCACACGCCTTAACCACTCGGCCAAAGCGACAGAATTGATATAGTTTTTCTGCTTTTAGTTTGGAAGATAATATTTCTCAACATACCGTTGGAATGGATATTGATTTGGATGATGTGACATTTAAAGGAGGAATGAGCAATATGTTTAATCTTAAATCTTAAATGAGTTAAGAAATCAACTTAGTTTATAACAATTGGAATCACATTAAAGAGAAAAAGTTGGTCAAAATGGAGCAACATTCCCTATCACTATCTTTCTATGGAGATCAAGGTTGAAATTCTATCCTACCATGGCCATATGATGTTTTGAAACTCGACTTCTTATGAGGTGCATCAACACATAAATAAAGACAAAGTTGTGTATGTAAAAACTTTGTCGTGGTGGATGTTGCAGGTGTCTAGAGGCGGATTTTGGTCTGTGGTTTTTTTCAGCCCTGCAACATAAGTGAAAAAGGCATGGAGTAGGGTTTTTCGTCCGGTATTGTTCTCTTGTGGTGTGATGGCAAGTCTTTTTCTGGTAGAATGAGTGGAGTAGTTATGGAGGATGGCGTACTGGACTACGACGAGGACGTCTTTGAACAAGACGAAATCTTTGTTTCAGATTCTAAATTCATCAATGGTCAGAGGGACAGGAAGGCGCGTCCTATGGGGAATCCAGCCCCTTGATGAAAGCTCGGTCTTGTCCTAATCCCGACCCTCTGGTGTCAAAAGCCTCTCTGCCACAAAGTGAGGCTCCACCTGAAGTCCTTTATGTCTCTAAATCATCGTCTCCCATCCTAAGCACAAGTAAAAGGAAACGGAGTGTAGCTCGGGTCAACCTGAAGTTTCGAAAGTATTTGGAAAAAAATGCCAAGCCTCTCCCCCGTACTCTTCTAGATATCAACATAAGGATGATGAAGTCATTGAAGGTGGTTTAGCTCTGGAGAAGAGCCTAGGGTATCAGGATAGAAGAAAATACCACCTTTCACTGGCTCAACTTCAAGCTCAAAAGGACATTAGAAGTGGAAAAATGTCACAATCCTCTATGCCCTTAGAGCAAGGCACGCTTGTTCTAGGGATGAGCCATGATGTCTTTCAACACGCGTGGGGTCAGGGGTGCCCCCAAGTTGCTAGCCCTCGAAAGGCTTGTTAAAGCCTATGCTCCTAATGTTATTTTGCTTCAAGAAACTATGTATGCAAGATCCAAGCCCATGGAAACTCTCTCCTTTTGGATTAAGGACCTGTCCTTCTATTATCTAGATTTGGACGATCTCTTGGGTGGCCTCATTACATCCTGGAACCCTAATCTTAAGGCCAATTCTACTTCGCTCCCCACCTCTAGCATTCTGGTTGAACTAGAAGCTCGAGATTGTGATTTTTCCTTCAAAGTCATCAACCTTTATGGCATGTACGCAAACAAAAAACCCTACTGAAAAGGTCTGGAATCTTTCGAGGCTCTTTCTATTGATAATTTCATTTTGCGGGGACGGCCTCAATTTTAATCTTTCCCTTCAAACATATGATGGATACACCCATGCAGGGATCCCTTGGAAGGTTTTTTTCACTCACCTCCTTGAAACTTTTCATCTAGTGGATCCAGAAGCCCCAAAAATAATCCCAATGTGGCGGAATGGAAGGAAAGGAGTGGAAGGGTGATCCAAATGTCT
>SNQJ01S0269795.1:0-11758 GCA_010110895.2 Picea sitchensis
TGTAGCTAACCTTTTATTTCAGCAGCAAATAAATGTGGGTTTGGGCATTAAACATATGGGAGTGATAAGGTGAAACTGAAAACCGGGTTGGGACAACAAATTTCTTCATGGTATCAGAGCTTTGAAAGCTGAAATAGAGTTATAACTGTTTCCGCCTTATACACACCTGGGAGACGTGGAAGAAATCTTCAATCCACTTGGTGTGTCCTCGGGGGCAAGTGAGAGTTAAGGCGCTGTCACCTAATCCTCAACTCCTCCGTCTAGGCTAATTCCTAGCGAAGCCAAGGGGGGTAGTCCCTAACAAATATACTAAGGCTTTGTTATCACATAGTTTGTACTTTGAGGATAAAGGAAAGGTAAGAGAAAGGCAAATTGGCGAAACTAGAGACTATCCTACCACTGTCACCTCAATAGGATAACTCTTTCTGTTTAGGGTGGTAGGCCCAGGGCAGATGTCCCCGGTGACTTGGGGTTTTGAGAAGGCAAAGGCTTATGGCTAAGTAAAAGTTTCCCCCTCACAAGTCACCACCGATCAAAAGGTCCGGCTATACAACCAATAAAGATAAAGATAAAGATAACCAGAAGTGTACCTGCCCTGAACAAAGCAACAAGAAAACTATATATGTGCAAGATCACTTGCTGGTTAATACTTCATATAATCAAGGACTTTCTGATATAAAGCAATTGATAGATAATATTGATGAAACAAATCAATGATGTACAATAGCAATGATTACAATATATCACTTCACAATAAATGCTAAAGAAGCTTCACAATGAGCAATAACGATTTATCATCAATATCAAATACCAACATTCATCAAAAGCAACGACTAGCCAATCTTTCAATTGCTCATAAAAGGATTAAATGCTGCAAAGTATAAATATAACTCAAATGGATAATGGCATCGTTAGGGTTAGTAGGCTAATCTAGGCTAGGGTTAGAAGATGTTAGCAATTGTTCAAGGTATTGGTTGTTTGAAGTTTGTGATCAAGATACTCAAGCATGGGAGGTCTTAGATTAGTGCGTTATTAGGGCAAATGGAGTCAAACTAGTTGCAAAGTTGAAGGGATGAAATGATAATGATAGGGCCAAAGACAAGAGGGATATGATGGTTGAAGTGTTGTTAAGACAAGGCTTCAACCTATCAACCCTAGGGGAAGACGACTCACTAAGGTGTAGTAAATCTAGGCCTTGGTGCGTCTTCCTCCTTTTTTAGCTCAAGAGACAAAGTAAAAACGACAAGCTTGAAGAGTGAATGGTAGGGTGTTGCAATATAAAGCAAAAAATACACAGATGAATTATTCACCACGATATATATATATCAATCATACACTTGCATAAAATGATACTTAAGACACAATTGTTAGATGCAAGTAAATTCAAATTTGCTTCCAAGTAAATGACTGAAAAAGAATGTGAAGCATATGGCTTTGCAAAGTGTGTATATGAGACCAGTGCCTTAAAAGTATCATGGGCAATGTAGATCGCGTATTTTATTAAGGTAAATTAATGGTAGATTAATGAAAGGTTGTGTGGCCTCTTTAGAGGCTACTTCTTTGTTTGGAAACTTGCGGAGAACTTACTGAAGCCCCAGGGACCTCACTAGTAAGTTCACTAAAGGTGTCGGATGTCCAAAATGGGTGGGAAGCCAAGTCTCGATAGGCATAAGGTGTAGTAAATCTAGGCCTTGGTGCGTCTTCCTCCTTCTTTAGCTCAAGAGACAAAGTAAAAACGACTAGCTTGAAGAGTGAATGGTAGGGTGTTGCAATATAAAGCAAAAAATACACAGATGAATTATTCACCACGATATATATATCAATCATACACTTGCATAAAAGGATACTTAAGACACAATTGTTAGATGCAAGTAAATTCAAATTTGCTTCCAAGTAAATGATTGAAAAAGAATGTGAAGCATATGGCTTTGCAAAGTGTGTATATGAGACCGGTGCCTTAAAAGTATTGTGGGCAATGTAGATCGCATATTTTATTAAGGTAAATTAATGGTAGATTAATGAAAGGTTGTGTGGCCTCTTTAGAGGCTACTTCTTTGTTTGGAAACTTGCGGAGAGCTTATTGAAGCCCCAGGGACCTCACCAATAAGTTCACTAAAGGTGTCGGATGTCCAAAATGG
Organism: Picea sitchensis; assembly: GCA_010110895.2. NCBI lineage: Eukaryota > Viridiplantae > Streptophyta > Pinopsida > Pinales > Pinaceae > Picea > Picea sitchensis. Next base: position 2,139 of record SNQJ01S0269795.1, read on the forward strand.
GTGGGAAGCCAAGTCCCGATAGGGCCCGCCTTACTTCACAGATTCCCTTTAGGCGTTTTCCCGTGCATTAAAGTAACAACTATTGAGATTTCCCTAAGTATGCTATCACCACTGACCAACCCAGCGTGTATGAAACTTACTCTCAACAGATCGAGACTAGCTTGCAACTGGAAGGGTCGGGAACCGCGCTGGGAGCTGAGGGGAGTTGTTTATTTTAAACAAATAAGCAAAATACTGAAATTGAAATGTTTTGTAATTACTAATGTCTTCACTGACCAACCTCTTTGGAGGAGCCGAGGAGACAGTTTATTTGCCAAATAAATTGCAAAATTGAGAAAACTGAAAATGAAAGCTAACTAAACAATTAAAGATTACTGTGATTGAAATTGAAATCTAAACTATGAAGGATGTGTAGTGCTTTAAGATTGTGAAAGTGATTCCTTTTACTTGATCTTTAGATTATGAGACAGATTAAACTTTAAGCAAGAAATGAAATCATGCATGAAAACTGAACACACCACCACACCGGTTCCCCTCTTAGGGGGAAAAGGAAAAGAGTGAGGCCTCCTTAGCCTCACTTATTTTATTGATTTACTTTACAAATTCCTTTCTTTTTTTTTGGAAGACTTTGATCCTTATAACTTGGGATCACAAGTATTACAAGGTTTTCTTTGAAACTAGTCTTCAATGGTTCACTTTCGGGATTAAAACAACTCCAATCTTGGTCAAATTGGGCAGAGTTTCTCCCTCTTTATTCGATGAGTTGCTAGAAAACAGCGAACAAATTAGCTCAAATTCACCTAAAAGACACTTAGAGAATGCCTTTAAAAAATTAAAACTTAAATTCAACTTTTCTGCAAATTTTTTCTAAGTATAAAAGAAGATTTTTTTGGAATTATAGACAACTTAAGAAACTAGAAAAATGCTCTCTTTAGTCAGCTTTATCTTGCTGTTATAAAACAAGAAGTAAAAGCTACTAAGTAGCTCGATCTAAGCAATTAAAACACTTTACTTTTTGCCTAAAGAAATCTGAATAGAGAACATGCAAAACGTGAAATTTACTCCTAGATCTAGCTTTGATTATGAGATGAAACTTTTGCCTAGATCTAGAAGGTCATGCATGCATAAGATTTCAATTAGTTTAACTTTAAAAAATGAACTATTTTTGTATGCAAAACATAAAGTAATTTGAAGAAGAATTTTAAATTTAAGGAGAGATAGAGAAAGAGAGGGTCTTCTCTTCGAAGCTTGAATCTTGGGCTATGGGGTCCTTTGGTCAATGAAAAAGGGAAATGCTTGTTGATCTCTTGAAGAAGTTGAAGGATGGATCTCCTATCCCACTCTCCTCCAAGCTTGAATAACCTATTTGATCTTATCCAATCCTTGCAAACACTTGTTAGAAAAAAATATTTCCTACAAAAGAGACTCGGAAAACACACATTAGTTCATTGGAAAAATATGCATCTTTTAAATCTCTGAATATAGGAAGATAATAGGATCTAAGCAATAAACAAATTGAATAAATCCTATCCTATTATGTATTAACACACTTTCAAGGCTTTATATGAAGTAGATATACAAAAAATTGAATCAAATACCAAGTTACCTCAAGATCATGCACAATTGTCCAAGCATCCACACATTACAACAATGACCATAGACCTCCAAAGTCTTTTATTCAATCTTCCAAAAGAGTGTTACAAGAGTATTACAATAGCAAACATCAACTCCCAAGCTCCAACTAGCTTGTACAATGGGTGAGGTGCTTTATTTATAGGAGGGGCACACTTCTCAAGGAGGGAGGGCACACCACTTGTAGAGAGCTAGCTTGACACATGTAAGGTGAAAGGCTGCCACCTTTCCAAAGCTCCCACAGTTCGCCACTTGTGAAGTTAGGTGAAGAGGGAACTTGCCACCTCTCAAGATTTAGGTGAGCTCTCACCTAAATCTTTGTGGGTTACAGTGAGACTTCGAAAGCTTATCGACTTTACATTCCCGCGTCGAGGAGAGTTGTAGTTAAATGAGATGTGAAGTTCGAGGAGGAGAGAGCTTTTCAGAGGTCACGAGAGTTGGATGAGAGAGAGCCACAATCTTCTCAACAACATGAGAGTTCACCCCAAGGTCCAGTTCCACAGAGCTTAGGATATCAGGGACCAGGAGGTACAGGATTGGGGGGTATAGGCGTGTTAGGGGTTACAAGATCTCTAGTGGCTAGCCCGCAGGTTAGCACTCAGAGAAGTTCACAGGTTAGTTCATTGGTGGGCAGTACAAACGACACTTCAGGCTCTTCAGGTCCCGACACGAGTTCATCAGATTCAGTTGGTCAGGTTTCAGGGGCTCGTTCTTCAGATGAGGATGAGGAGCCCCCTTCAGGGAAGAGGAAGCCCAAATGGCTTCAAGACACCTTGAAGGATGCACAGTCAGTAGGATCACCAAAGAGGGCTGCCAGGGAGAGCAGACCACCTGAGAGGTTTTGCAGTTATGATGCACTGGTGACCAACATCATTGAGTCCGAGCCATCTAGTTATGAGGAGGTCGCCAACTGACAGGTTTGGAGAGAGGCAATGGTGGAGGGGTATGCCTCTATCACGAAGAATGATGTTTGGGAGATAGTGCCTCGTCCTGAGGAAAAGTCTGTTTTCACTTCCAGATGGCTCTACAAGATCAAGTATGCTGCAGATGGCAGCATAGAGAAGTACAAAGCTCGCTTTGTGGCTAGAGGGTTTTCACAGATAGAGGGAGTAGATTATGAGGAGACCTTTGCTCCCGTTGCTCGATACACTTATGTCCGATCGATTATATCTATTGCAGCAAAGATGGGGTGGAAAATTCATCAGATGGACGTGAAGATCGCATTTCTCAATGGGGTTATACAGGAGGAGGTGTATATCGAGCAACCATTGGGCTTTGAGGCACATGGGAGGGAGTCCCATGTTTGCAAGTTGAAGAAAACACTCTACAGTCTGAAGCAAGCTCTAAGAGCTTGGTATTCACGTATTGATACATACTTGTAGCAGATGGGTTTAACGAAGAGTGAGGGTAATCCAAACCTTTACTTTATAGTTGTGGGTGAGGATCCGCTCATTCTGGTGCTATATGTTGATGATTTGATTATTACAGGGGTTGAGAGACTCATAGCAGGTTGTAAGAGGGATCTTGCTTCAGAGTTCAAGATGAAAGATATTGGCTTGATGCACTATTTTTTAGGATTGGAGGTGTGGCAGGAGGAGGGGCATATCTTCCTGGTACAAGGGAGGTACATAGTTGATATACTTAGCATATTTCACATGGGGGACTGTAAACCCATGTCCACGCCCATGATCACCAACTGGAAAAAGCTTCATGCTTCAGATTCTGAGTTGGTGGATCCTACTCATTATCGTCAACTGATTGGATCTTAGGTGTATTTGGTCAACACCAGACCAGATATATGTTTTGCAGTCAACACACTTAGTCAGTTTATGGTAGAGTGTAACACCCTGTTTCCCCCAGTTTGTAAATATAACTTTATTGGCCAGGAACTATGGCAAACTCAAAGTGTGAATGTTTGATTTGATGGACCTTTGTATAAAAGGTCGATGAATGTAAATCCTATTATTTTAATAGATAATGGAAACATGTTGCATAACTGCTGAGAAGAGGATGTGCTAAGAGAGACCACGATTGCTAATGAAAAGGTGGTGGAGGGGACCCGGAATGGTTGCGTTAACCTCTATCGAACCAGTACTATGCTGGTTTTAATTGCTCAAGATCTGAACAACCCTCTGACTCGAAATGAATTATAGTCAGACTGGTAGGTGGGAAGACCTCCTTAGAGTTAATGAGGGGATGGGGCAGACCGCCCATCTGTAAGGCTTCCGGACCTCACCACGGTCTGGGGATTGGAGCCACACACAATCTTGCTGAGGAGGGCAAGAAATGAAGCGTGGTGTGGGCAGAAGTGGGACGGGCAAAGAATGGAGAGACGAGAGCAAAAACTCTCGGGCCCGAAGAAGGATTGAAAGTGAAAAGTGAGTTCTGATCACAGGGAATAGAGACTGATTCAGGAGAAGGAGAGTAACCTTCGTCCTCTTCTATTCCTGTATAGGGAGAAGGAGAGTAACCTTCGTCCCTAACTTCCGTTGAGCTAGAAGCGAGAAATTGAATTTCAAAAGCATCGTGGCTGAAGCTCGGGGGTGGCCAGTGATAAATCCATCGAGAGTGATTGAGCCTATGGTTGGGTGGAAACGAGCACCCCTCTCAGCAGTCGCAACACACCTTATGGTTCTGATAAGTGTTTGATGCCTTATATTTTGAATTGAAAATCATGGATGCCTGCTCGTGTTTATACGCTCATAAATGGTCTCTGTATAGAAGTGATTGCCTTGTGTTTTGGATTGGAAATAATGGATGTATGTTTATACTTATATGTCCATAATCAGTTTCTGTATAGAACGAATAAGTCCAGAATATGAGTCCGTTCCCTTGAGAATCGTCCCATCTGCTTGATTCTCGTTATGTTCTAGTTTAATTTCTCGAAAGCACCTTCCTCAGGGAATTACCTCACATCCCAGAGTCGGAGTGAGTTCCTTGATATGGCTATCGTTATAGTAAACTCACGAGTTACCTTACCCCTGTTTCAGAACTCATAGCTCGACGAATTAAGAAGGCACTTCTTTTAGGCCAGTAGTCTAAGGGACTTTGAAATGTACCCGAGCCCTTATCCAGAAACTCGACTGAGAGTAGGGATAATTACCCAAGAATCATCTGAAGGTTCAGGTGACCTGGTTCTAGGAATCCTGTGCAAGGAAGAGTTATTTTTGGAGGTTTCAGAACCTTGGGAGTTCGAAGCTCCGAGGGGTTGAATTTCGTTGCCTAAGTTTAAGAAGGATAGCGAGTTTCAAATATCGAAAGGGAATATCCTTTCGTTTGGAGGACGAATAGGCGAGATCCTTTCGGAAGGATCCGAGGCCTGTCATGACCATTAGATTTGAAGAGGGAGCGCAGGTGTTAACGCCTCGACTCTTTCAGTCTTTGCACGTAGCGATGAAATTTGACTGTAGATCCAAGGATCTATTAGGACCCTCCTTGACCGTCGATCTGACACGAGTGGGTTAGTACAAGGAGTGAGCAGGAGTGGACTTATTCTAAGTTCCGAAGCTCAAGAGAGATAGCGTTTTAAGAAACGCAGACAAGACCCAAAGTCTAGTGTTCGTTGAAGGATCAAAGGTTGTAGCCTTTGGTACTTAGAGATTTGAGAAAGTTAAAGCGCAGGAAGAGATCAGATCTGGGCCGTCAGATCGGAGTGTGAGGACCAACAACCGTTGGATCCAGGAAAGGTGCACGGGGTTTAAACCCTTCTAAAGTGTACAGAAGAGTCGTGGAAACTCGCGAAATCCGAACTCGTGAAATTGATCCTAGTCGTTGGTGCTGGGAATGACACGTGGCGAAAGATCAACATTTCGCTGATTCGCACGTCGGGGATTTCAAAGGCAAGAGTCGTGGAAACTCGTGGAATCCGAACTCGCAAAACTGATCCTAGTCGTTGGTGCTGGGAAGTACACGTGGCGAAAGATTAACATTTCGTTGATTCGCACATTGGGGATTTCAAAGGCAGGAGTTGTGGAAACTCGTAAAATCCGAACTCGCGAAATTGATCACAGTGGTTGGATCACGGGAGGATCGTAGATTGTTGATCTGACGCGAGCGGATTTCGGGAATTCAGGTATCGGAAGGAACGGAGGAAGCTGTCTCGAAAAGTCTCGAAACGCGAAGTCCTGATTCATAGCGAAAAGGCGTGGATCGTTAGACCTACGAGGTAGTCAGCCCGACGTTGACTGCGTCGGGAGAATAGAGGTTTAGTAACGCCAAAACTCCCGAAGGTCGGAGTGCCGAAGTTCATCCTAACCGTTGACGATAGGAAACACGTGGCATCGGATCCTTCGCTTCGGGGGTTTAGTGTACCGGGGAAAATGGATCGTGTGGAGTAAGAACTCCCGAATGCCGAACTTCCAAAGCGCCAGAATAGTCGCCTGTAGTCTTGGTATTTGGTCATCGCATATGGTCCTATGCGAAGGCTGCCAAAGCAAAAAGGGGCTAGGCCTTGACTTCTCAATTAGAGACCATTAAAAAGAAGGGATTTGTCCTTGTAAGGAGAATGAAAATTTTATTTATTTCTTGCCCCATCGTGGGTGTGTCACATAGAGCCCATGAGAGTGCATCAGGTGGCTCCAAAGCATGTTCTTCGGTATCTACAGGGGATAGTGGATTTTGGACTGGATTATGTTCATGGGGATGGAGTGAGGCTTGCAGGGTACACATATTCGGATTGGGCAGGGTGTGCTTCAGACAAAAAAAGTACCTTAGGGTGCTTCTTTGGTTTGGGTTCGACAGTAGTGTCGTGGTTCAGCCGGAAGCAAAAATCTATGGCTTTGAGTTCATCCGAGGCTTAGTACATGGCAACGAGTTTGGTTAGTTGTGAGGCCATATGGCTTCGCAAGTTGTTGGTGGGCCTATTTGATCAAGAGTTGAAGCCAACTGTGATCTACTACGACAATCAGAGTTGCTTGAAACTCACGGAGAATCCAGTATTTCATGATCGGTCTAAACACATTGAGATCAGATATCACTTTATCTAGGACTATGTCCAAAGAGGAGTAGTAAAGATTGAGTATGTTTCCACACATGAGCAGGTTGCCGATATTCTCATGAAGCCCTTGTCAAGAGGCAAGCATGTCCATTTCAGGGACAAGATGGGAGTGGTGAGTAACACTTTCCTCGGTAAGAGGGAGTGTTAAAAATTGTACCAAGGACAAGTGGTTTCCTTAGGCTTTGAGTCTTTGCCTAGGGAAAAGTGTCCACATGTGTGACCCTCTTTTATTACGACTTTATAAGTGGTAAAGTCAAATTATTTTCTAAAGTGAAAGTGACTTTAGAATCATAAAGTACAATGTGGGTATTTAATGAAAGGGGTGAATAATAAATTAAAAGTGAGAATTAAATGTGCACTTGTTCTCCACCCTTGATCTAAATGAATGTGAGCCATTAGATCTAGGGGTCACCCAAAAGTCACTTTGGGAAAATGAAAATAAGGGAAAAGAGGAAAAGACTCTTCTTCATGTGCATTTGGAGAGAGCGAGAGGAAGAGGATAGCTGAAGAAGGTGGAGCGCTTGAGCCAAAGGAGGGCACGATTTTCTGTGCAAAGGAGGGCATGATTTTCTATGCAAAGGTGGGCACAAATTTCGAGGAGGAAATACCAACATTGACCAGGACGTACGGTATGGATTTCGTACTGTTCTGTACAGTACCGTACAACCAACATTTTTGGCACGCAAATTGAGGAGATTTCTGTTGATGAAAGTCTGTACCTATTTTCTGGATAGTGGCACGACTTCCAAGGCAGATTTAGGCTGCTGAAAGGGCCGTACAGGCCATCCATTCCGTACAGATTTTTGGAACAGATTTCAAGGAGATTTTGGCATGGTTTTCGAGAAGGAATTTTGTCTCGGTTTTGAGATAAGTACTGTTTGTATTTGCTGGAAAAATATTATCTGCTGTAGCTCATTATTTCTGAAGCCAATAATAAAAGAAGCCCCCTCCCAGAACTGGTTTTCCCACATTGGTTTTTTCCAGGGTCAATTTGACCAAAAATAAAGTGTCTATATGGTTGCATTTCTGAGTTATAATTTTCTGTTATAAGTTTCAGCAGTAAAAGAAGATGTCTATGTGTGTTTTCAGCTAAAATTCATTTCCTGTAGCTAACCTTTTATTTCAGCAGCAAATAAATGTGGGTTTGGGCATTAAACATATGGGAGTGATAAGGTGAAACTGAAAACCGGGTTGGGACAACAAATTTCTTCAAATTTTGACATTTATTACCAGTTCCTGTATAGAACTAGCCTTTACCGGTTTGGAGCATTCAATCAAACCAGTACAGCCCCAAAACTGGTCGGACCAATCAATTTTGCCAGAACCGGTCAGGTTCTGATACTTTCATTAAGTGTATGTTTATGTGCATAAATGTTTTCTAAGTTATTCAAAAGCCTTTTTTCTCTCCCCAATTTTCTGGAAAAGTGCATCTTATATTACATTATTTCATACAAAGAATATACATCAAAATGAATACATCAATGAGCGAGGATGAGGTTATGCATATTACCCCTCTCTACGTAGGAAAGGACTTAGGACTCAGGAGTGCCGACATATATAACTTTGCCTCAATCTCAAGAGAGTGCATATCCTTATTTCCAATTTTGATTGAGATCTGAGCTGCCAATTTTTCTTGGAGTTTCTCCCAAATGAAAGGAGAAGAATCCCCAAAAATATCCACGACATCTCCTTTTCCAATAAAAGGAGATTTTTGTCAACTTTATGGCATTCCAAATCTCTACCATCTTGTCTGATCATTGTCTTATCTCTTAAAATACCCTTTCCAATGAAGAGGGTTGACAAAATGAATAAGGTATTGGAGGTGTTACCTCTTCAACTCGCATCTAAGTGGAAAAATCCCTAATCCATAGATACTAGATTGATGATTAATAATATGATTATTAATTATTAAGCAATATTATTAATTATAATATTATTAATGTAATATTATATTTATAATATAAAGTATAAATATATTTATTATCCAAGGGACGCATCTCTTCATGGATGGTCACCATGGTCACCATATGTTCTTTATATATAGAACGCTCATCATTGTAATAATATGAATTTATATACAATATCATCTCTTATGAAAAATCAACATGGTATCAGAGTGGGACCGGGCTTAACTCCCTCACAGGAGGGCCCGGGAAAATAAGAGACATAACTTGCGTTTGGATTCGAAGCTCATCTAATCAAGAAGTTGGCAATGAGTAATCTAAACACAAGATTTAGATTATAAAGAGAAAAATCAACAACAATGAGCACATCATCGGACAGCCTGCCAAGAATCAGATTGCTTCCAACCCTGCAGACACTGTATTCGATGCCAAGAGGTTGATCGGGAGGCACTTCTTGGATTCTTCTGTCCAAAGTGATAAGTGCCTTTGGCCATTTTCTATTGTATGCGGACCCAACGACAAATCTCTCATCCAAGTAATATTCAAGGGAGAAGAGAAAACCTTCACAAAAGAGGAAATATCATCAATGGTGTTGGCTAAGATGAAAGAAATCGCTCAACAATACCTCGGATGTCCAGTGAATAAAGCTGTGATTACCGTTCCTTCTTACTATAACAATTCTCAAAGGCAGGCCACCAAAGATGCTAGGAAGATCGCAGGTTTCGATGTTTTACAAATATTGAACGAGCCTACGGCTGCTGCAATTGCGTATGGGTTTGACAAGAAAGCTTACTTTTCAGATGATGGTGAGAATGTATTGATCTTCGACCTGGGAGGAGGAATTTCAGAGAAAACACAAAATCGACATAGCCTCAAATGCAAGAGCTCTTAGGAAACTTCGCAGTGCATGCGAGAGGGCCAAGATAGAGTTGTCTTCCACTGCAGAAGCTATTGTTGAAGTTCCCTGTCTCCATCTGTTATCCACATTTTTGGTTATCGAGATGATATTATGATTATATCATGATGATAGAAGATCAAACTCTTTATTAAGGACTTTTTCCTGAAGAAGGTTACACTTGTCATTTTCT
>SNQJ01S0269799.1:0-11758 GCA_010110895.2 Picea sitchensis
ATCAAAACAAGATCACAACCCTCGACTGGATCCTCCAATTCTGAGTGTCTTAACACAACATTTACAAAGAGACGGAAAGAAGCTAACTTTCATTAAACAAGAAGTCTCAAATACAAAATACATAACCAGAGGAACTAGTGTTTCATCAAAACTTTACAATATGGGAGCCTAGCTCAACCATCCCCCTTTACAAAAATGACAGAACTCCATACTTATACTAAAACATTTTGTTCCTCTAGCATAGGCGTGCCCAGGTCTTCGCATTAAAGGATTTACATCTGCATGCTCCCTGTCAGACTATGCATGCAGTTTCCCATCAAAAGTTGTTACACATCAAAATTACTCACTTCAATAGTGTCGCAAGTGTCGTCATTACAAGTGTTGTAAGTGTCGCAAAGTGTCGCATCTTGACCACAAGTGTTGCAAGTGTCACAAACATCATACTTCCATCTTGCCTATGTCATGCCTCTAACAACATCATAAGGACACTTAAGACACCTAAAAGACTAGTTTTGAAGAAGAGAAATCAGTTGACAAGGAGTATAATCCTTTTTCCACTAAAAGAACCACTCAAAAATGGATTTTGGAGAGGAGCGCTCCCCTACCCACTCTCAGGGAGTGCTAGTTCTCCCTAGGCTTCTTTGGGAGAGTGTTTGAGTGCCGTGTACACCCTTTTGGGGGAGAGCTACCCTTTCAGAGAAAATTTTTGGTTTGTTGGAGGAAATCAAGGGACAATCCCCTTAATATCTGAAGGTAGTTGGGTTCGAATCTTGGGTCAAGGCATGATCTTAGGGAATATTCTCAACTGAAGGAGAGGAACCCTCAACTTATCTCAAAGATCTCTCAAGTGGTTGGGCCTCTTCAAATTTATATAAGGAGGCCTTCTCATGGTGAAAGGTACATGAAAAATATTGGAGGCATGAAACCTATGATCTCATAGGCAACATACAGAGACAATAGAGACTAGAGATTGATACCAAACTTATGATCTTGTAAGTGGTATGAATAGTAGAGACTAGAGATTGATACTAAACTTATGATCATATAAGTGGTATTGATAGAAAATATTGTTGGTGTTGTAACAAATATCAAAATTAACTGTGTTGCCCAAGGTTGACCTATTTTCTTCGATAATGGCCAAAACCAAATCTTCCAGATATCCATCCTGGTTGTTGTGCGGGTGTCTCATGCTCAGATAATGTTTCGGCGTCCTGGAAGACATTTGTTTCTTGGGCTGTAGCCGGGGGATGATTGGCTCTGTGCATGCACATGGAAAAATTGTTCCATGAACCCTCCTCCTCACTCGCCTCCTCAATGTAGCTATCAATGGTAACGTTATCGGATCGAATCATTTGAGGGTGTCCCCAAGGATTCAAATACTATTGATCATAAGGACTACTATTACTTGCAATTACTATCCCTGAGATGGAGGTAATTCTTTGGCCATTTTTGTTGAAGTTGATTATTCCTTCTAGTTACACAGGAGCCATTGCTATGGTTTGCAGATGCATTTTAGAGTTATTAAGGCGTCGAACTGTAAAAGAAATGAAATCACAGACAGATCTGCCAATTGCTGAGGAACTTTTTGCACATTTGGTTGTGCTATTACATGAGCCGTTTGCAAGGGACCAACTAGTTGCTCGCATTCTTATGGTTTTGTATTATTTGGCACCCCTTTTCCCAAAGAATGTACTATTGTTTTGGGAAGATGAGATTCCAAAGATAAAGGCATATATTGGTGACACAGAAGATCCAAAAGACACAGAGGATTCAAAAGCTGGAACTTCGCAGCAGGAAACATGGGATGACATGATAGTTCTTTTCTTTGCAGAATCACTCGAGGTGATCCGAGATCCAAATTGGACTTCTTCTCTTGGAAATGCTCTTTGTAAGAAGTATGCATTATATGTAGGTGATAACAAACATTCTTCATTACTACATAGGTGCCTTGGTATGCTACTATATAAGGTTGATAATAGGTCTTACATTCATGAGAAGATAGATTGGATGTACAAAAATGCAAACATAGCGGATAAGACAAATAGGATTGGACTTGCAAAGGGCATAGGGCTGGTTGTTGCAGCACATCTGGATACAGTTTTAGAGGAATTGAAAAACATCTTGGATACTGAAGCCCGTAATAAATTTCATAGGTTTCTCTCCTTTTTCATTTACCGTGGAAACACACCAGATATTGATGACATACATGCTGCACTAGCATTGATGTATGGCTATCCAGCCACCTATGCACCATGAACTGTAATTGAAGCAAGAATTGATGCGCTTGTGGGTACAAACATGATTTCAAGGCTACTTCATGTGCGAAGTGAAAAAGAAAAGACAAATCGTATTTTTTAATCATACTCGATATGAAAGCGAAGAAAATAAAAGCCAAAGAGAAAGGTTTATTTTTTGTATGGAGATTGCAAGACATTGCTGCAATTTTTTATGGTCAACGGGTTAACTCTTTGAATGTGATTGAGAGATGCAACTACCAGCCAGCGGGTGTTCGCCACCAACAAAAACTTATTATGGAAATGAGTGCCTTTGAAGGACAGTCTTCAACCCTTCTTTTACTGAAATTATACTGCAACAATGCATCGAAACAATCACATATATATGCAGGTCCCAACGGTACGGTGGCAGGGTGTGGAGACAACCCCCATTTTCATTAAGTTTGTACACTGATCATCGGTGAAACTACTTTTCAATATTCACTTCTTATATTAATGCAGGCTGTTGGAATTACGAAGATGGCAATTATTTGCATATTAATATGCATGACCTCCTCATTATCATTATCATTATCAATATCAGGGGCAGCTGCATCGACAAGTAGTAGCATAGTTTTAAACAAGGATTACTACAACAGACGTGACCAACAGCAGAGAGTGTGATAAGGTATACCATACGCAACGCTACCCGCTTCGACCCCAAAATCCCTGCTCGCATTCTACGGATGCACTTCCACGATTGCTTCATTCGGGGGTGTGACGCGTCAGTGTTGCTGGACTCCACGACTAGTCCAAAGAATGAAGCAGAGAAAGATGCAATGCCCAACGTCTCACTCCGCGCCCTCTATGTCATAGACAATGCCAAGACCAAGATCGAGTCCATTTGCCCTTAAACTGTTTCCTGCACTGACATTCTTGCCATAGCAGCCAGGGATGTTGTTCTTCTGGCGAGAGGCCCACAGTGGGACGTTCTCAAAGAACGAGTTGGATCATCAATGAATATAGGCTGCCACAACTGGAAAACCAAAGAATTCAGAGGAACGATCTCTCCCTTTTCCGTGTGTACAAGAAGCCAGAAGGAGCCGAGGTAAGATGCCCGCAAGAAAAGGAACGTCATAACAGAACCGAAAATCATAAAATGTAGGAGTGGACCAGTGTCAGACCTACATGGCATGCAACAACCCAAGAGAAACGGTCTAACGAGCCAGCAGCGCATCTGTCAGTCGCAGAGTGCCAGGAAGAGGAACCGTTTCAGATTCCTGGAACGCAGAGAGTTTTTATTTTCTTTAAAAAAAAGGACTGATGCATGGAGGGAGGCGCATGAGCGTAAGAGGGGAAAAACCTCTGTCAAGAGGGTTTCATTTGTAATGACTGAATTTTTTGTAAGCCATTAATAGATTGAGTTTTTTGTAAACTATTAATGGAGCAATAAAGATGATTTTCATTTGCAACTGTGAAATTCATCACGGTCGATTTCTAACTCAACATGTTTTTTTCTCTTTCAGATGTGTTAAAATTGTTTGGATTCATTTATGTATTCCTTACTCACGCCCAGTTGATGTGTTACCACTTGTATATATCTTCCTTAACCCATTGGGACATTTGTTTATTGTCTTTCCTCTACCCCAGCTATCAGCTGTGTAAGACAAATCTTCATTTTCAGAAATCTGCATATATCCTTCGCTTCTGTGACGTCCTTTTCGCCCACAGTGAAGTCTCTGTGATTAGCAATCAGAAGTAAAGAAGAAACACAAGTTTCTAAAGAACATCTTCAAATCTCCATCATCATTAGTGGTGGTATTTATTTTCTGAAGTTTTAAATTGAATAAGAGTTAATTTGTACATTAGAATTTTGTAATTCGTTGCAGAACTATTTGTAATTCTGGAATAAAATTTGTATGTTGTTGTAGAGTTATTATGTAATATAGAAACTAAATTTATATAGTCGCTACAATATCATTACACAATTCTGGGAATAGAAATTGGGGGTTCGTTGTAGAGCTATGGTGTGCTCTGGAATTTTAAGTTTATATGTTCGCCGCCAATTTAAACCATAACCCATAATTGAATTTTTATTTTTCTGTCAATTATTGTAAATCCAGAATTTAGAAAAATTGTTTGGTTGCTGCAATTAGATAGCATTTTCTGAAAACTAAATTTACATTGTCACTATCAAGTTATTGGAAATTCCAGAAATTTAGAACTTAGATTGATTACTAAATAATCTAATTGTAAATCCAGAGGTTAGATATTTAATTGGTTTCTGTAAAATATGAATTGAAAGGGGGTAAAGAAATTTGAATATCGGAGGTCATTCCCCAACATTTGTTTGCAAATCCAATTTGAATATTTTTTTCCATCCCAGAGTTTTGAAATTAGTTGGTCGATACAAAACTAAATTGCATTTTAGAGAATTGAATTTCGATTTGATTGATACATATTTTAGTTGCATTCTGGAGAACACTGTCAAGTTATTTGCAAAATTCGGAAGGATTGAAATTCGTTGATCATTGCAAAAGTAAATGTTTGGTAGTTGTAATCATTCACAAATTCGAAATTGTAGATTTCTGTATGATCGTTGTTGAATCGTTTTGCAAAATTTTGGATTTAAACTTTGAACGTTGTAGAATTACATTACTACTGTGTAAAATAATATTGGGGGTCACTGAAAAAGTTATGGTTAGTATCACAACCATACTATTTATTCAATACATTTAAGTGAAAATAACATTTGTTAATTATTATAATTGAATTTTCCCCAAAGTGACATCAACATTTAATATATCAGGAAACTTTATTTAATATATCAGGAAACTCTATATAGGAAAATAAACATTTCCATTTGAGTCTGAGATTTAGGGGTAGTTTTTTTTTTCAATTTGGTTGGGAATCTAACAACACAATTGTTGAACAAATCTCAATTTTATATTGCTTAAATAGCATTTTTGAATGCATAAATCAATTCCAGCATTTTCAAAAACTCCAAAAAATCCTAATATGTAATCTATAAACTTATGACTAGATTTTGGGCAAAACTCTTCCCAAAAAAAAGCAAACAAAATCTTTGAATTTGAATTTGTATTAAACCATCTCCTAATAAATATAATACTAATTAAACCATAAGGCATTTCCTTTAGAAGAGCTTATGTTTTGATGCTACTTGTGAATTGTTTGGTCCATCTAAATCCATTGGATGACCATTGACAAGTTATTTATCACTAATCTCGCAATGTCATAATATTGTCATGTGATTTTCAATGTGCTTTTTACCCCATACTCCAAACAAAAGTTAAAATAAATTTATAATAATAAATAAAAATATGATATTTTTGTTAGAATTTTATTTATTATTTTTTTGTTAAAATTTATGATGTTTAAAATAAAACAAAATAAATATTATTTTTGTTAAATTTTTCAAACTAATAATTACAATTATCTATTTAGAATTAATTATATATATGTTATAAAATAATATTTTTTTTATCAAATGCATAAGTCATATTAAATTCTGTTACATTTTAATAAATGTTAATTTTAAACATAAATAAGCTAACGCTGGAACTGGGCTAGAGTGAGCGTCAGTGATTTTGTTCGATGACTTTCAAAACTATTATTGAATTTGATCACCGGCCCTAAAAGCAGTAGCCACCTTAATATCTCAATATTTTTACTCGGGGTAAGGTAAGATGGCTGGAGGTTAAATGGAAGTCCAACCGTTGTTCAGTGACTAGAATGTTCAAATAAATTTAAATGGTCATAAAAGCATTGGAACTAAATGCCCTGTGGAAATATGCATTAACAAATGAATCATGTCAAAATGAACCATCAACATGTTAGATCTTCACTTAAGACTTGCAGCCAACAACGGGTTTCCAGAAATGGCTCCATGAAAAATGTTCCTGAAACCGAGCAGCTGACAAACGACATCATCTATACTTCATTGGTTTGATCTCCACGGTTAACATGGTGTGGCGTTGGTAATTGGTAACGCCGACTTCGTCAAAACTGCGGTGAGGCATGGATAACATGGCACAAGAATCGTTATTTTATGGCAGAACAGGTGCCAGTTGAAACTTTGTCATCATAAAGTGTGCGGGTGCATTGCGCCGGTAGGCCCGTTGTAGTCTGACAACGCCAGGCGGAACCGCGGCTTCGTATATTTGCTCCGTGCCGAAGCCGCGATGCAGCTCGTAGCGTTTTAGCGTGGCGTTGCGCCGTGGTTTGGATCGCGAATACAAGGTACCCACTTGTTTCCTCCCGTTATAAGCAAACCCGCCGAAGGTGAGAGATGCCCTTTCGTCCCTCGGTGGCATAGACAAGTCCGATGGAAGAATCGATGAAGCCCGGGGCAAACAAGAATGAGGTGTAGGCATGTCAGCTCCGCGGCTCCATCTGGCGGACTCAAAGTCATAAATGTATAAACTCTTTCTATTTCCGTCTATGAGAACCAGCTTCCGGTTCACAACATCCTGCCATTCTATGAAACCATCCTGCCATTCTAGCAAAGTAGGGATCATCGATGGGAGGTATCCTTTCCTAGGTGCCCTTCACAAGGTCATATACCCTTATTTCAAAGAATTAACTACTATCCATAAAAACTAGTTGAATCAAGCATAGCAACTGGTCGGTCGTTCCGGATATCTTTTTGTCCGCATAGAACCTAGGGTTACTCACCATAGACTCCCAACTTCCGCACACACCTCTCAGATTATCGTACCATTTGTAAGGCACTCTTAACAAACACTGCCGAACGAGATCGTTCGGAAAAACCTCCATTAGACCTGATCGATTTTACCCAAATATTTACACAGATCTTAAAGCTGCAAACATGAAAGTGAACCAAATATGAAAACGGGGTTAAATATATAGTGATCTCCCGGAGTAACCTAAATTTCAACCCGATGAAAAACGAGGTTTTAAATCTTATTTATTCATAACGTTATTTAATAAGATTTAATTCATCTTATAAGTTTAACCTGAATGCTGAGAATAAATTTGACTCTAAGTTTTTATTTAAGTTATTTTAACTATTAAAAGATTAAACGGCGAATATATTTTTAGTATAATTTTTATTAAAATTTATAATTAATTTATAATTTTATTAATTTTCTGACTTAGATGTCCTTGAATTCACATGTAGTCCCGTAGGTCACATACAAACTAGCAAAAAGAATTAATAGTAGGTGATTAATTAAATAAAATTTAATTAATAAAAAATTTAAGGATTTTTTCTTATTTATTTAAGATAATCCAAATTAACAAAATTTTAAATGGTGGCAAGATATTTGTAATATAATAAAAAATGATTGAGTTAATAGGTGGATGTGTAATAAGATAAAAAAGAAGTGAGTTAATAAGTGGACAAAATTAACTATTTTGGGTGAATTCACTTTTTGGAGTAAGATAAAGTTTTACTTTGATCTACTCAATCTAGGTCCTCTTAAAATGGGTTGAAACCACTCTAGAACAAAGGTTACATTAATGAAATTCTAGATTATAATTTCCCTAGATTCTTATCATCGAAGTCTTCTTGAAATGGGACAATTTTAAGTGGGTATAATGTAATACCATGTAAAAGAGAGGTGGGTTATGGGGTGGACGCTTTTAACTTTTTGGTGGTCTTTTCCAGCCAATTGTGTTAGGCCTTGATTTACTCAATTTCGATCCGCTTTAAATGGGCCAAAACTATTGAGAACAAGTTCCATTAATGATGTAGAATTATAACTTTTTCTAAAATTCCTATCAATCTAGGTCTTCTTAAAATGGATCAATTTTTTTATGAACAAGGTTCCGTAGTTAGTCTTATTAATCAGAGTGGAATTATAACACTCTAAAAATTCCTACTAAATTTGGGAAAAATTCTCACCTCGAGCTTAGATCCATCTTAAACCTAGACTTAATGTGTATGAAATTTTTAATTTATATGTTATTATCTAAATATCTAGGTACGCAGTTATTTGATTTTTTAATTGAGCAAAATTCCTTGGGCAAGAGCTAGAGAGGATATAGATGAGTATAGGTGCAAACGTGTTAACCTTTGACCATAGGTTATTGATGTGAATTGGATAATTTTTATTTTTGAGGTTTTTCCCAAAGGCATTAAACATATTGGATTCTTTCTACCTAAATTTAGAGCATTGGAATGCTAGAAAAATATGTAAATGGGCCATGGTGATGAGTTCTAGTCCTTAGCCCTAACTACAAGGAAAATGCCTTTTAGCGGAGGTTTCTAGTGTTACAAAATTGACAAAAGTTGTCAAAACCTCCCACTACAACATTTGTTTTAGATGGAGAATGTTTTTGTGGATACTATATCGAGCAATCATAACTAAAAATATAGGCTGGAAGGTGATATGGATGTTTGCAAATTAGTGTGTTCTTATGATGAACTTACAGCTTGAATGCGATATATACATATACCTGTCTTGGTGTTGTACCAAAGTCAAGCTTGTCGGGGCAATAAACTATGCAAAAACAACATGATACAAATATTTAAACACCCCGAACCCATTTGTCTTATAGGCACCGTGACTTTAACAATAAAATGTATCGGGAGAGTTAAAACTAATTAAGCATAAGGGCTTTCTAGAATGCAACGGTGCATTATTAATAAGAAGGTACCGATGTTGAATAAAATAATATGCACCTGTGCGTTACATGTAAGCCTCCCAAATGCCAAAATAGAAAGCACTCGTGCTTTTTTGTAACAAACAAGCGATTATGCTTATCAATAACACAATAGCACTGGTTCATATTAATAATAGAAACACATAGGTTCTTATTAATAATCATAAATCATGAGTGGTTAGTAATAACATAAAAACACGAGTGCTTCGTATAAGTTTAACACACCGAAGGCCAATTTTTAATATAATTTTTTGTATTAAAATAAATATTGATCACAGTGTTAATTGATTATAAAAGCACCCGGTGCACATTCATATGAAACACACCATTGAGTTTTAATATTAAACACACCTATGAGATTAATAATTGAAATACATCGAGAAACATTGACTTGTGATAGATGCAATTTAATGTTATTTTAATTCCATTATTTCTCAAAAGAATTACATATATCTTATATTTTTGATTAGTGAATTTGGATATATGTTGTTTGGATTAATTTGTTATATCATCGGATTTTGCATCTATTCATTATAATGTTTAGTCATACATATATTTAATCGTGATGTAAACATTTGACAATGCAATAGAATGAATTAAAACATATTTTATTATATGAATAAAGAGTCACGTGTCATACAAATGGGACCTTATCGAAAATCCCTTGTCTTTCAATTGGGACACTATGTCCATTACACTAAACAAAAATGTGTGATTTTTAGAGACAATTATTTCAAAATGTCTAATTCGCAGTGATGCATTGATGTTCAAATATATTGGTCATCATTCTTCATGAGAATTGTTGTTAGTACTCGATCTACTTCCATGCCTTGGGTTATTTTACTGAATGTTTGGTCGATTGCCTCAATTGTTTTGTTCTTATTCAATTTCCATCTACAGACATACCAGAGTAGAGGGTGTATTGGATTTATCTATGTTGGTGAGGAATAGTAGAGGAGATTGAGAATAAATAATATACATGAATGTAAAATTGAAAAACGACATACCTGCAAAGAAAGAATTGACTCATGAATCATGCACATATGTTCAAAATCAAATCATGCCTTGTTTCAACAATTATTTTTTTGGCTCAGTTCCATACTTTGCTTTGTGCAAGTTTTATGTACCCTACATAATAAATCATAGATTTAATGTAAAAGTATTATTTTTGTTTCATTAATTATAAAATGAGGGAAGTAAAACAACATAGTTTATACTTACAAATTCCACAATTGAATTTTGATATGCCAACATATACTCCAAACCCTTTATTAACCCAATGTCAATCAATTCTTACGATGGCTCTTCTTTGTATGTTAGCACAAGTTTGAAGACATTCAAGGATGGTTATTGTAAAACAAATAAAATGTATACAAAGAAAGAAAAAACCTTAAGGTGTTATAGAAATGGCAATTACTTGATGTTGATATCAACCTTTTCTTCCTTGTCATCTAGTTTTATGTGTAGAATGAGTCCATTTTCTTTTCTTTTATGTAAGAGAATATTTGAAAATAAACCTTTAATGTTGAATTAATTATTTGTACCTATGTTGGCATAGACCAATTTTGGGAGAAAATCAAGGAAGTTTGAAGGAATCAAGGAAACAAGCATAAAATAGAGGGGCCTTTTAAACTGAGAAGGAAAACCAACACCGAAGAAAAGCATTTACAATGGACCATTTGATGCCAATTAGTTGGAAAGTGGACAAACACCAACTTGGAGAACAGTTGGATCATGGACCAATGATATTGATTAGGTTGGAAGAAAGTGGACAAAACCTAATCCACTTAGGGTTTAAGGTATTTGTCCCATTTTTGTATAAGTATAATATTAGGATTGTGGAAAGACGGTTGTTGTTAGTTTGGTAAGAAGTTCTCGGTTGCAATTAATACGTACAATTTTGGAGATCAATTCTTAATGGAGGAAGAATTATGCAGTCTACAACCTTTCGATATTACATGAAGATTAATAAAAGAGAGTTGAAGTGATTAGATCTTTGTGGACTTATCCAAGAATGGGGTGAACCATGGTACATTTGGGTTATTTGTGAATGTTTGCAGTACTTGTGTTTATATTTTCTTTAATGATTTTTATGATGAAGTGATTCGTCTTTGTGGACTTATCCCAAGAAGGGGGTGAACCACGGTATATCTGGGTTATGTGTGAATGTTTGCAGTACTTGTGATTATGTTTTCTTTAATGAGTTTTATGATGAACATGTTAAAATGATAAAGGAAGTAATATTGTGCACTAAGGATAAACTGATGAAATCTATGGAATAACACTAAATGGATGTATGTCATAGTTAGTATTCATATCTGAATCTTATGTTGCAGTAAATGAATAATGTTTTATTTGGTATATGTTATTATAATGGTTAATGAAGTTCTATTGGAATGGATCAGAAGAAGGTGTTGCACAACAAAAAATGGATCAGTTGATGGAGCTGGAAGAAGAAAACATTTTAGCAGGATTTCGCGAGGAAGTACAGAAACTGAACAAAAAATATTGGCATGATAGGGACATAAAGAAGAAAAGACTTAAAGAAGGATATCTAGTTCCAAAGGTGATTTTAAGAACCCCCTGTAAATTTATATGCAAAATAAATGGGCGAATCATCGTGATACATAGGAAAAATCGAAGGTTATGTTATGAATAATATAATATGTATATGTAATTTTTTGGCGAATCTTTTAGTCAATTATATAATATTTTAAAATCTTGGTGAATCTTTCACTAAATTATAAAATCTTGTAAAACCCCGACAAATCTTTAAATGAATTATAAAATCTTGTAAAATCGAGCGAATATTTTACTAAAATATATAAAATTATGAATTCTTGGTGAATTTTTTGATAAAGTATAAAACCATATATAATAATAGGAAAATATATTTA
>SNQJ01S0269801.1:0-11758 GCA_010110895.2 Picea sitchensis
TTTGTCACTTCTCTTTATTATTTAAATAATCCACCTTGACTTTGTCACTTTACTTTATCATTTAAATAATGATTTCTTCTTTTAGGTCACTTTGATTTATTTGACCTTGGGGGCTCCAAGCCTTCATGTGGGGGTCCTTCATATTCGTAAGGCCATAACTCTCAAACCATGAGGAGTTATGTGACATTCCACATACCACCATAAATGGCATGACAAGCACTATCCATATAGGATAGTTTCACCAACAATTTCCTTAATCTTCATCTCATTATTCCACATACAAGCATGGGTCCTCCAACCATTCTTCTAGGATAACTCAATCCGCAAAGCGTCTTCCTGTGAGGGCTTTCACCATAAGGGGACCACTTTGGACTTCATCTGTTTGTGCACCTTATCAATAATGATAAGACAATAATGAGTCATCTATACATTTTTCCAACAATGCATCATATACCAATGAAACCACATCGATCCATCTTCGTCATGTATCAATGACAACTCATTGATCTATCTTCATCTATGCATTCTCATCAAGGAAAATACATATTACATTATATCAATCATCAATAAATCAATCCTTTGACATCAATCAATCACTTGACATCAATCAATCAAACCATTGGCATCAATGACAACATGATCCAACAGATAGGTCTCAAATAAGGGTGTGGGCAGGAGTTATTCTCCGACCTGAATAATACTACAGTCTCAAAATGCCCAAATTTTTAACAACAAAAATGTGTATTAATTTCACAACTAAGATACGAGAGGTAAGGTTGCGTGGCCAAAATATCCTTTTTGTTCCTTTTCGGGTATGTTTCCCCCTGGGTTAGGGTTTGCAGGGTGCCTATGGACAAGGGTTTTCCCTATGTTATAGCTCTTTGATATATGTATGGGGTCGAACAGTAGTACTCAGCTCAATATCTTAGGGCACCAACTAAGGAGGCTCAATCGTACCCTTAGTCGTACTACCTGATTACCCAAGTACTAGAGAATATCTTTCTGAGTGTTGTTGACATAGCCCTCCTTAACCCGCGGGTCAGAAGGTTACGTACACAGGATATGTTCCCTTACACTGGCCCGAAGATCTCTCGGAAATGGTTCTCCTATCTCTCTTTCGGGAAATCTGCACCCACACTTAACTTCGAGAAATCCTCATTGTACTTCGAGAGATCGGACTTCGCGCTTTCGTGAATCCGGTGGTCAAGTGTCTTGTCTTTCAATTTCTGATAACCCGAAAACAGTCAACGCTGACCCTTTCTCTCCATGTTTTGGATTTCTCCTTATCACGATTTTGGCTGTCGCGATGTCGAGCAACTCGTTCCCTCGACTCCCGAAACCCGATTTATCGAAACGCCAATGAGCTCGTAATCTTTGACCTTTCAACGGCCTTCCACTCCGTTGGGACTTCGAACTTCATGATATCATGAATCATAATGCAAGGAATTTGAAACTTTACTCCACGAAACCCCAAAATGGTCAATTGAATTGACTTCGTTGTCAAGAGTGTGCCACCTGTCCACCCTGTCGATTCCTGTGTCCCACATGATCCTTTTGTCCCCACGGGAGATCATGTTTCATGATTTCACGATTCTCGTAGCAAAGATTACGGGACCTCTACTCGCGAAAACCTGAAATAGAAGTCCACGGGTAAATCCAACGGCTCTTGTGGCTTGGATCTACAGTTCTACTCCTCCTGAGCTTAGAACCTTTAGGAATACTTGTGGTAACTCCCCTACTCCTCCATTAGGTCTAACGGCTCACGGGTCTTCACGAATTCTCCACAGAGAATTCCGACTGTCCGTCTCTTTCTTTGAGAAATTGTCCTCCTGTGGTTCGACGTCGCTACGCCTTCCTTCAAACTTTCAAGGTGTTTGGCCTCTTGTCTTCCTTCGACCCCTTCGAAGGTTCAAATCCTTCTGAGCTTTCCTACGACTTCGAGTCTTTCAGAAAACCTCATGCTCGCACTCCTTGCGGCAAACTTTCAAACACTTCCAAGTGTTGAACTCCTTCGACTCTATGCACACCCTGCAACAGCAGTCTTTCAATATTTCACCCAGGTCCGCAACTTTGAGACTTTACTCAGCCTGTGCACTCCTTGCATAGCTCCTGTGTCTAGCTACACTTCTGAGTGAATGAGAACAAAATCTACCCTATCTGAGCTTTCAAAGACAAACCTCTAAACCCTTTGTCAATGCACTCCTTGCGGACAATTCAACTGCACTCCTTGCAGGAACTCTTTCTCAGGTAGAGAAACAATTGAAACTCATTTCCCTTACTTTCTCTCTCTCTCAGATTTCAGACATTCAACAAGAAATCATTCATACATAGCATAAAACCAATTGTAAAGCAGAAAGAGTAAAATAACCATGAGCATACATTCAAAGATGCATACACAGAGAATATTTGAACACCATGAGTCTGAATCAAAACCTTCTTTGTATTACTCCACAACTTCTGTACATGGAATTCTCACTACAGCTCTCTGTTTCTCTTCTATGCTATCGCTCTCAATTTTCCTAATCTTTATGCATATGCTCTTCTATGTTACAATACACAATGAGGGTGTCTATATCCCATTTCCCTCTTGCATTCTAAAACTGTTTAATCTAACATTCAATTCTATCTACCTTCATTAACTACTATAAATTCCTTCTACCTACTAAGGACGAGAACGGATCACTCAAGGTCCTTTTACATTTTACAAGTGCGGTCCTTCTTAATTATCTCATTTAAGATTGGCACATTAACTGCAAAAGAATTTCAAAATATGCGTTGGGCGCTTGTCTAGCTGTCCTTTGCCTCCGCGTTGGCTCGCTTGAGATGCTCCTGCATCATACTCCCTCGCTTGAAAATTTTCATGGGCTCCTGTCCATGAGCTCGCGCACTGTCTGTCCATGCCTCTGGATCTCTGCTTCGTTCTCCCAGCTGGCATCTTCAACTGGATGGCCCTTCCACTTGACCAAATATTCAAAGTATTGTTTCCGCCTGGTCTTTTTGCTAACCCTTTTGTCCAGTATGCGCTCCATCTGCGGCTTATCTGCAACTGGCATCTGTTTTGTCCATTGGACCTCTGGCTGTTCATTTTTCGTCCCTTCTTCCTTAGGTTTATATGGGTACAAATCTAAGATATTGAATATCGGAGAAATTCTGATCCCATCGGGTAATTCAATCTCGTAAGCATTTGCCCCAAATTTCTTTAAGACCTTACATGGTCCGATTTTATTCATCTTCAGTTTATTATATGTTCCTCTCGAGAACCTTCCTTTTCTCAAATGTGCCAGAATCAAATCACCAACCTCAAATTGAAGTTGTCTCCTGTGGTGATCTGCTCTACGCTTATATTCCTGGCTCGAGTTCTGCAATCGCTCCTTCACCTGGCTATGAAGTTCCTTCATCGCCTCTGTGAAAGCTTCTACACTAGCACTCCTAGTCGCAATCTATTCTAAATCTCTCAATTCAGAAATTCCTCTCAGCTGCATGCCATAAATAATCTGAAATGGACTCTGCCCTGTGCTTCTGTTAACTAAATCATTATAAGAAAATTCCGCCTGTCGTAATATGTTGTCCCATTGGCTGTGGTGTTCTGTCACCGGGCTTCTCAACAAGTCTCCCAGACTTTTGTTTACCACTTCCGTCTATCCATCCGTCTGAGGATGATAAGTTGAACTGAACAATAAGTTAGTTCCCAGCTTCTTCCATAACGTCCTCCAAAAGTGTCCTACAAACTTAGTATCTCTATCTGAAACTATGCTTCTTGGTAAGCCATGAAGTCGAATGACTTCTTTGAAAAACAGATTCGCAATGTCAGTTGCGTCACTGGTTTTCTAACATGGAATAAAGTGTGCCATCTTGGAAAATCTATCCACCACCACAAATATTGAATCAAACCCCCTTTGTGTTCTTGGAAACCCCAATACAAAATCCATGCAGATTGCATCCCATGGCTTCTCAGGTATGGGCAATGGTTGATAAAATCCTGCATTTTGTCTCCTTCCTTTCGAATGCTGGCAAATTTGGCATCTATCCATGAATCTCTTGATGTCTTCTCGCATTCCCGACCAAAAATATGACTCATTCAATTTCGTGAACGTCTTGTCGTGACAAAAATGCCCGTCCAATCCTCCATTATGTTTCTCCTTCAGCAAATTCTCCCTCATGGAGCATTTTGGAATACACAGCTAATTACCTTTAAACAGTAATCCTTCATGGATTATGTATTCTTCCCATTGGTTTCTATCTCTGAGAATTGGATTCTCAGCTACTTCATACACTCCTTTAAAATCTGGATCATTTATGTACATGTTCCTGAGATCATCAAAACCCAACGTTTTGACTCTAAACTCCTGCAATAGCAAACACTTCCTGCTTAAAGCATCAACAACTTTTTTAGCAGTACCAGAAATATGTTTAATCACAAAAGTGAAATTCTGCATATATTCAACCCATTTAACATGTCTCTGATTCAACTTCTCATGTTGAGTCACAAACTGCAATGCATGATTGTCACTGTATAAGACAAACTCTTTCGGGATTAAGTAATGCCTCCATTTCTTCAATGCCTGAATGATAGCATAGAACTCCTTGTCATAAGTGGAGTATTTCACCATCACTTCATTCATCTTCTCGCTGAAGTATGCTATCGGCCTATCTTCTTAACTCAAGACTGCCCCTATTGCAAATCCACTTGCATCGCATTTCACTTGAAATGTCTTCCAGAAATACGACAACACCAGAATAGGTTGTTCCATGATCTCCCTCTTCAACAGATTAAAACTTTTCTCAGCCTCTTCTGTCCAGTGAAAATATTTATGTCTCTTCTTCACTGTATCCATCATTAGTGCACTAATTCCACTGAAATTTCTGATGAACTTTCGGTAGAAACTAGTCAATCCGTGAAAATTTCTCACCTCAAAGACATTCTTCGGTGATGGCCAATTCTTGATTACCCCCACTTTTTCTAGATCCATCCTCAATTTATCTGCAGAAATAACAAAACCCAAATAGATGAGTTATGTCTTCATGAATGAGGATTTCTTCATGTTTATCAACAACTTCTCCTGCTGTAATTTCTGCATCACTGTAGCCAAATGTTTCAGATTCTCTCTCACCGTTTTACTGAAAATTGGTATGTCATCTAGATATACGATAAAAAAAAATCCGATGAACTCCCTCAAGACTTCATTCATCAACCTCATGAAGGTACTCGGTGCATTTGTTAAGCCAAATGGCATAACAAGCCATTCATACAACCCTTCGTTGGTTTTGAATGTTGTCTTCCATTCATCACCTTCTCTCATGCGGATTTGATGATAACCGCTTTTCAAATCAATCTTTGAAAAGAATTTTGCTCCACTCAAGAAATCCATTAGATCATCCATCCTTGGCAGTGGAAATCTTTACCTGATGGTTATCTTGTTAATTTCCCTAGAGTCAGTACACATCCTCCAGCCTCCGTCTTTCTTCGGACTGAGTACTATTGGAACAACACACAGACTCAAGCTTTCTTTGACCAAACCTTTGTCCAATAAATCCTGGACTTGTCTTTTGACCTCTTCATTCTCCTGCGGCGTCAATCTGTACGCGGCTTTGTTTGGCAAACTGGCTCCTGGTATGAGATCACTATGATGACTCACACTTCTGATCGGTGGCAACGAACGAGGTAGTTCGTCCACTACTATGTCAGCGAACTCTTCCAGTAGTTCCTGAATCTCTTCTGGTAAATCATCCACCCTTGTGCTGGTCAAAACAATCTTCGGTTTCCGGACCACAATAAATTGCGGTTCTTCTTTATTCTTAACCTCGGTAATAATTTCCTTCCCACTCATGAGAAGTACAGTGTTTCTTACTTCAGGTTTCACCTCCTTATCTTTGATTGGAAGCAACATGTGAGTTCTCCCATTCTTCTCTAGGGTGTATGTGTTCATTCTCCCATCATGAATCACATTCATGTCATATTGCCACAGTCTAACCAGCAATAGATGACAAAAATCCATAGGAATAACATCACATAATATCTTATCATTATATCCTCCTATCCTGAATTCAACTAAACACTGTTTAGTGACAGTTACCTGATGTCCTTTTTGTAGCCACGAAACTCTGTATGGGATTGGATGATCAATCGTCTCCAGCTCCATCTTTTCTACCATCTCTGTAGAAACGAGATTATCCGTACTACCACTGTCCACAATGACCTTGCATACCCTGTCCTTGGTTTTGCAAGCAGTCCGGAAAAGTCTATTTCTTTGGACTGAAATCTCCACCTCTTTCTCTGATGTCAAAAGAGCTTTTCGCATCATCAACGATCTTCCACCTTCAACATCTTTTGCCTCAACATTCTGCCTCTGTGCTTTGGCTATGTGAGTCTCTCCTCCTTGTTTCTTTTTATCTGGACACTCGTAAGACTTGTGCCCATTCTTTCCACATGTGAAGCATGTTATTACTCCACCTCTTCCTCTTCCTCTACCTCTAGTACGAGGAAAAATATTACTATCAACATAATCTCCTCTTTGTTCGGTATGTTGCCCTCGTTGTTTAGCATATTGCCCTTGCTGTGAGGTTCCACCTCTCTCAGTTCGAGTCTGAGGTTTCTTCCAGTCCTCCTTGGTCTTCTGATTTTTATCCTAAGCAATTGATTTTCCTATGGGCTGACTTCTGCCTCGGCCTCTTTGACCCTGCTTTCGGCTCATCTTCTCTTCATCTTTTAGAGCCATCTGATAAGCATCTTCCACTGTTCGGATGGTTACCATGCTCATCTCATCCTGAATGTCATATCTCAGACCATTCATGTATCTGGCAACCTTTTCATCATCGCTTTCCCGATGACCTACCCTGATGTTCAGCTTGTAGAATTCTTCAGTGTATTCTTTCACTGTCATCAGCTTCTATCTCAGGTTTTGCATCCTTCGAAACAGAGTAATCTAGTAATCTCTAGGGATGAATTTCGCCTTCATCTTTGCGATCATTTTGTCCCAGCTTTTGATCTTTTGCTTGCCTTTGCAGTGTCTGTCAGTTTGTAGTTCATCCCACCACAATGTTGCATGTCCCTTCAATCTTGTGACAACATGTTTGACCTTCTTGTCCTCTTCAACATCTTCATAGTCAAAATATGTGTCCAGAGCTCTAATCCAATCTAGAAGCTCCTCTGCATCCAGATTTCCCTCATAAACTGGAATGTCCATCTTCTCTCTTGCACCCATTCTTGCAATAGCTCTAATCAAACGTTCGTTTGCTGCATCTTCGGCTGCAACTTCCTCTCCTTCATGTTCAGCCTCAATTTCACTTTCGGAATCACTAAGATCCCCAACATTGATTGTACGCCTTTGTGTTGTCTCCATGTCTTCGAGTCTGGCACGTAAGTCACGCATCTCTCTCTCCATGGTTGGATCAGTCATCTGCCTACCTCTTCTTCTCGGCATTTCCCTGTCCTCTGGCGGATCGGGTGTTTTCCTATCCCTTCTCCTTGGCAGCATGGTGAATTCTCCCTTTCCCTGCTATAGAAAGCAAAGAAACCTTTCTGAGCTCTGATACCAAACCTGACACAGCCCTCCTCAACTCGCGGGTCGGAAGGTTACATACATAGGATCTTTTCCCTTACACTGGCCCGAAGAGCTCTCGAAAATGGATCTCCTATCTCCCTTTCGAGAAATCTGCACCCACACTTAACTTCGAGAAATCCTCCTTGTACTTTGGGAGATCGGACTTCACACTTTCGTGAATACGGTGGTCAAGTGTCTTGTCTTTCAATTTTCGATAACCTAGAAACAGTCAACGTTGACCCTTTCTCTCCCTGTTTCGGATTTCTCCTTATCGCAATTTCAATGGTTGCGATGTTGAGCAACTCGTTCCATCGAATCCCAAAACCCGATTTACCGAAACGTCGATGCGCTCGTAAGCTTTGACCTTTCGACGGCCTTCCACTCTGTCGGGACTTCGGACTTCGCAATATCGTGAATCCTAATGCAAGGAATTCGGAACTTCACTCCACGAAACCCTGAAATTGTCAACTGAATTGACTTCCTTGTCGAGAGTGCACCACCTGCCCACCCTGCCGATTCCTATGGCCCACACGATCCTTTTGTCCTCTCGGGAGATCGTGTTTCGTGATTTCGTGATTCCTGTTGCAAAGATTACGGGACTTCTACTCACGAAAACCCGAAATAGAAGTTCACGGGTAAATCCAACGGCTCCTGTGGCTTGAATCTACAGCTCTACTCCTCCTAAGCTTAGAACCTTTAGGAATACTTGCGGTAACTCCCCTACTCCTTTGTGAGGTCTGACGGCTCACGGGACTTCACGAATTCCCCACTGAGAATTCTGACTATCCGTCTCTTTCTTTGAGAAATTGTCCTCCCATGGCCCGACGTCGCTACGCCTTCCTTCAAACTTTCAAGGTGTTTGGCCTCTTGCCTTCCTTCGACCCCTTCAAAGGTTCAAATCCTTATGAGCTTTCCTACGACTTCGAGTCTTTCAGAAAACCTCCTGCTCACACTCCTTGCGGAAAACTTTCAAACACTTCCAAGTGTTGAACTCCTTCGACTCTGCGCACACCCTGCAGTAGCAGTCTTTCAATATTTCGCCCAAGTCCACAACTCTGAGACTTTACTCATCCTATGCACTCCTTGCATGACTCCTATGTCTAACTGCACTTCTGAGTGAATGAGAACAAAATCTACCCTATCTGAGATTTCAGAGACAAACCTCTGAACTCTTTGTCAATGCACTCCTTGCGGACAATTCAACTGCACTCCTTGCATGAACTCTTGCTCAGGTAGAGAAACAATTGAAACTCATTTCCCTTACTCTCTCTCTCTCTCTCAGATTTCAGACATTCAACAAGAAATCATCCATACATAGCATAAAAGCAAATGTACAGCAGAAAGAGTAAAATAACCATGAGCATACATTCAAAGATGCATACACAAAGAATATTTGAACACCATGAGTCTGAATCAAAACCTTCTTTGTATTATTCCATAACTTTTGTACATGGAATTCTCACTATAGCTCTCTGCTTCTCTTCTATGCTCTCGCTCTCAATTTTCATAATCTTTATGAATATGCTCTTCTATGTTACAATACACAATGGGGGTGTCTATATCCTGTTTCCCTCTTGCGTTCTAAAACTGTCTAATCTAACATTCAATTCTATCTACCTTCATTAACTACTATAAATGCCTTCTACCTACTAAGGACGAGAGCGGATCGCTCAAGGTCCTTTTACATTTTACAAGTGTGCTCCTTCTTAATTATCTCATTTAAGATTAGTGCATTAACTTCAAAAGAATTTCAAAATTTGCGTTGGGCGCTTGTCCAGTTGTCCTTTGCCTCCGCGCTGGCTCGCTTGAGATGCTCTTGCATCAGTTGTTCTCGGTGGCACTATAGCAGCCAGGCGGCCAATCGATTGATCCAGGGATGGTTTCCAAAGACCTAGGGGACTCTCGATATACCTATCAGTACATGGAAGTGATGGCCATGTACATATTTGTTTTGATGCGGTACTACTCGAGGGGTACCAACATGGGTTACAAAGGTTTCCAACCAAGGAAAAACTTTGGTTTCTAGGAAACCCTGTGAAACCGTCTGTATCGTCTATGTGTAGTTTTCCCAACTGCAATTTTACCCATTGAACGATAGATCTCTATGCTTTAAAGATGTCGAAAGTATACGTCTCTACCCTGGAAAACAAATCACCCACAATTCCTGCCAAGAAAAATGCTCTGATACAACTTGTAAGGTACCAAATGTAATATAATATGCAGAAACAGGAATATTCATCAAATATCAATGGAACAACAAAACATTGAGAAGAGAAATACCAGAAATAATACATTTATTCAAAGAAAGCAATGTTCACTTGCCTCTTCGAGGGGGCATCCTCCAGCAAAGCGAAGCTCTAGTACAATAATTCTCAAGACAAGCTTTTTCATGCCTCCTACTATTATTTATACTAATTCTACCTTCTAAAGAACATTCTAGAGGAATATCTTTCTTAGAAGTGGAATCTTCTATTAGATCTTCTTACATTGACTTGTTCACATTTATTAAATATGCTTTATTAACTAATGTTGGTATTTATTACATGGAAAATATATTATTCTATCGACGTGAGGAATCAGGGAGGTTAGGGCCCTAACATATAACAATAACTAGTCTCTTGTTGTCATCATCTTGCTAACACCTTTGGCATTTGCTAACAATAATGCTTAATATAATAGTAACATTTATGCAACATTGTTCGTTGTTTTTCAAAATTCTCAAATAAAGCTTAATTTGGTGTTTCTTCTAGCGTCAAGACAAATTCACCAACCCCTGCCACCCTTAAAAATATTTAATTTAAAATGTTAATAAATTGGATAATTTCAACACTAATTGAAAAAAAATAAAAAATTAATAGCTACTTTTATATATAGAGAGAGAGTGTTCCATATTTTATATATAAATAAAAAGAGAGATAGAAAATAAAAATGTTATTGAATTAGATAATTTATATGAAATTAGAGAAAAAAATAACAATAATAATGATAATAATAATAATTTATTTTTAAAGTCACGGTACCAAATTGATGTATGAAAGCTCATTCGATTTGATTATTAAGTCTATGAAGATATATATGCCCTACCCCTTTTAGATTTGAACCCGTGAAGAAACACATATTCTTAGTTACCAAACCCACTCAAGTTATATAATAATATATACTTTATAATTTTCAAGTAATATTAATAATATATACTTTAGAATGTTCATGATTTTGACCATTTGTATTTGGAATTCATAACACCTTACACCCACCTCACTAATAATATTTTTTGAAATTATTTAATGAAAAATATAATTATAATATATTTTAACTAATAATATTTTTTAAATTATTTAATGAAAAATATAATTATAATATATTTTAATTAATAATATTATTAATGTGCAAGGGTATCCAAAAGTAAGGTTGAAGTGAATGTATCTTGTGGAATAAGATAATGACCTCGGACTCAATCACATGTCGTATTACAACACAACGTTTACCTCCCCTAAAAAGATCGATTTTGGGAATGATAAAACACGTCAAATCACACATCTTGAGAGAATGGGTAAACATCAAATATTTTGATCTTATCTACAGCGAAAACCTATCACGAAAAGAAATTTATATTATATCACACCATAAAAATCCAGAAAACTCCTAGAACTTGGGAATGATAAAAGACATCAAATCACACATGGGAATGGGGATTTAAAAAACACATCATCTAACATTTCTTATATAATAAATTTGCACTCATCCATAATCAAGTGTCTGAAATTTCTTATATAATAAATTTGCACTCATCCCTAATCAAGTGTTTGAAATCTAGGGAACTCTCGGACTTGCCAACATGTCACTCTAACTACACTCATCCCTAATCAAGTGTTTGAAATCTAGGGAACCCTCGGACTTGCCAACATGCCACTCTACCCTTGAAATAGATGATCCTTAAGAATAGGCACCACATCATATCACATATTTTAATGACAATCCGGAGAAGCCAATACCCTAAGACTTGCCAACATGTCTTCAAATAGATAACCCTTCATAATGGGCACCACATCATATTTTAATGACAAATTTGTAGTAGTGACAAATTTGGTTTTAGTGTTGGAATTTGGACAAAATAACAAATTTTCATAGTTATTTATCACTAAATTTTCATTACTATTTGCAGTGGTGACAAATTTGGATTTAGTGTTGGAATTGGGTTGGATTTAGTGTTGGAATTG